>JALRMF010000103.1:0-145151 GCA_026120015.1 Dendrostoma leiphaemia | reverse complement strand
TTAAAAGTGTTTAATATAAGCATAGGCATTTATTTAACCTTATTTTTAATTTATAAACATTTTTTTTAAAATAGCATTATTATTAATAATTATAGTGCTATATATTTAGTTAACTTTATTAATCTGCTTAAAACTAGCTCTTTTAAGCGCTTTTATAACAATAATATAGTTAATGCTAGCATATTAATACTTTTTATTATAAGCTATAAAACAAGGTGCTTTAAAAAAGCTTTAAACAGCAAAGATAAAGAGTAAACGCTAAACTTAATCTTATTAAACGTAGCAGTAGTTAAAGGTTTTTATTTAAATATCATTTTTAAAATTTGCTTAACTAATGCAAAAAAAGCAGTTAAAATAACCAAAATACAGCTTTGAGAAAAGATTTAGATAGTTTACTAAATTAAAACTTAAAGGTAGATAATTAAAATAGCACATCTAAACCGCCCTTACCAAGCGGTTTAAAACAACAGCGCATAGAATAAAGACTTTTAACTCTATTAGATATTTTAAAATATAATATTTAAAACACTAGCTTTTTAAAGCATAATGTTTAAAACACTAGCTTACTTAAAAAAGAGCTTAAAAAGGCTATTAAAAACGTCTACGCCGTGCAAAACACGCGCTACTTTGCTACTTAAAGCTAAAGTGCTTTAGATAAGCTAACTAAATTATTATAAAGATTAAAAAAAATTAAGCAAGCTTTAAAAGCAAAGTATATATATATAACCGCTTTTATAAAAAAGATTAATAAAACATACTAGTTAAATTTCTTAACTATCTTTCTGCCTAATTAGCTTAAAAAGCTTATTTTAAGCGCTAACCATTGCTATTAAACTATATACTACACATTTAATGCAATAGTAAACAAAACATTTATTAAACGTAAAAAAGCTTTACACTTTGCAAAAGAAAAATCTAAAGCTTCTAAGAAAAACCCTTAAAGATAATATAACCTAAATACTTATAAATAAGCTTATAAAATCTTTAGCATAAGCTTTATTTAAGCATTTTAAAATAATAATAAACTTATAAAATATAAAAAAAGAGTTGAAATTATAAATTGTTTGCTAAAACATTATTTACCTAGCATACTATAAAAGCTAAATGCAGCGTAGTTGCAACTTTATAAACTTTTAAAATTAGCTAAATAAACCGCTTATTTTTTCTGCTAATATTTATCAAAATACTTTAATGCTTAGGACTATTAATCTAAGCATTTATAATTATAATATCTAAGTATAAAATATATTATTTAAAGCGCTTAAAGCTTAGAAAAAACTTTATTTAAAGCTTTGCCAAGCTTAGCCAAAGCTTTGGTATACTGTTTCTTTTATAAGTTTATATTAAACTAAGCTATAAAAATATCTTTTTAAGCATGCTTTAGCTTAAAAGCATTCTCTTAAAAAGCTATATTACTACGCTTAATTTTGCGCTTAAAATTATTATAATAATTGCCTTTAAATAGCTTTATTAAAACCTTTTAAGCTATATAAGCTTTTTTTATGCAAGTTGCAAAAGCTTTAATATAAAAATAATTGCGCTTAAAAACAGGTTGTTTACACGCCTTTTTAATTGCATTAGCAATCTTATTTTTTTATATTTAACACTGCTGCTCTTTAATACAATTATAAGCGTTTAAAAAAGCTAATTGCTTATATTAAACAAGGTAGGCAATAGGCAAAAAAACCTTAGAAATAAAAGCATAAATATATAAATCTTTATTGCAATAATTGCAGCATTTAATATAGCGCTTATTATTAGCTTTCTTAGACTTATTAAGGCAGATTTTATTGCCTTTTTTACTATAAGCACTTTAGATATAATTAATATAAAGTGTAGTATAAGCTATATTAAATATTAAGTACTTAGAAAGGTTAGCTAAAAGCTTGTTAACGTAGTTATAGGTAGCAGTTTTAAATTTCTTAATTGTTTAAAAAAAAAAAGAGCTTGCTAAAAGCAGTATCCTTAGCGCTTTTAGCAGCTTTATTACTTTTAAAATCATTTATATAAAACTTATTAGTTTTTATTTATTATATTTCTTATATTAAAATAACTTATCTTTATTATCCTTATTATTTCTACTATTATTAGCATTAGTTTTAAAAAAGTTTTTTATACTGCTATTATTAAAGAAAAAAGCGTTAAAATCATTATCCTAAGCGTCTCTACTACTAATAGCAGGCTTAAAACTATTTTTAATATTATTAAGAATATTAATAAAAGCTTTAATAAAGTTATCTTAACTATTTTTATTGCTAAAAATAAGCAGCAAAGAGTTAACTTTAAGTGCGTTAGCATTAGTAACTTTTTTATTATAAATAAGAAAAGATATTTACTAATAGTAGAAAAAATAAACAAGATATTAGGGGCGTTTTATTTAGCGTTTATCTAAGTGCAAATCTTATTATACTTGTAAGAAAAATGCTTATAAATACTTTTAGTAAACTTTTTTTAATAGGCGCATAGATAAGTAAAAGGTATTTAAATGTTGTTAAAAGGCTAAGAAAAGTTTATAAGACTGTTTTTAGGCTTGTTAGCTATTATTAGAGAGCTTAAAAAAACTTAGGCAATGTATGGGTAAAATTAATAATAGAGTAGAGAAAAGGAAAAAAAAGTTGAGTAAGGGGTAGTTTCCCTATAGCTAACTTATAGCTAAGGAATGTGTAGAAACCATGCACTTATAATTTTAACCCTGCTAAAACCAGCATTATAAATAGCGCTGCAAAAGCTTATAAACAGAGCGCACCTTTTAACTTTATATATACACACTTCACAGAATAACATCAATTCACATTCTAAACGGTCTATTGAGACCTTGCTTTTCTTTCCTAATAAGCCTCATAGTTTGTTTCCACAGTATTGGGTCCTTGTGCCACTAATTCTGACATTGACGGCCGGCCTCAAGCACAAACAGTACCATCCTGTGGATCTTATCATGAAAACGCCACACCATCGTGAGAGCCCAGTTCAAACAATACACGGTTACAATTGCTCCACACCCGAGATCAGCTGCTCGATCTGCTCCTCCGGCGCCTCTCCGGACAGCACGTCGCCCAACAACGCCGCAGCACCCCGGAGTCTCCGCGCGCACACCTCATCCTCCAGCGCGCGCGACTTTCTGGCCGCGACGTCGAGGACCTTGCGCGGGATGCGTGCCAGCCTCGCCACGTTCAGCCCGTACGACCTGTGCGCGACGCCCTCTGCGACCTCGTACAGGAAGGTGATCTCCTCGTCGCCCGCGCCGTCTCCTTCTCCTTCTTCCACCTCGTCGCCGCTGCCGTGAACAGGGTCCGCGGCGTCTGCGGTTTCGCCGGTAGAGGGCTTGTTGGCCGTGAAGCGCATGTGCACATTCTTGACCAGCCCGCCGCCCAGCCCCTCGGCGATCTTGGCCAGGTTCTGGTAGTGCGTGATGAAGAGCGTCAGACATTTGGTCTCGCGGATCACGTGCTCGAGGACCGCGTGGGCGATGGCGGCGCCGTCGTGGGTAGACGTGCCGCGGCCCAGCTCGTCGAGGACGACGAGGGAGCGTGGTGTCGCGGTGCGGAGGATGGAGGCCGTCTCTGAGACTTCGACCATGAAAGTGCTCTCGCCTGCGAAGAGGTTGTCGCGCGCGCCCATGCGTGTGTGGATCGCGTCTGCGAGGGTGAGGGACATGGCGTCGGCGGGGACGAAAGAGCCGATTTGAGCGAGGAGGACGAGAAGAGCCACGGCGCGGACGAATGAGGACTTGCCGCCCATATTGGGACCGGTGATGAGGTGGGCCAAGGGCGACGGGGAGGAGAGAGTGGTTGTGAAGGGAATATAGCCGTTGGGTAGGGTGTGTTCGGCAATGGGATGCCGGCCCGCCGATATCGAAATGGTAGGGTCAGTCGAGGAGGGGAGGAAGGTTGGTTTGGAGTAGCCCGGCAGGGCGGCAACTTTGGAAAGGGACACGAGGCAGTCGAGGGTGGCAAGGGCGGACACGGCATCGCGGAGAGGCTGGTAGGCGCTTGCTATGGAGGTAAGGAGTGAGCGGAAGGCCTCGTCGCAGGCGGCGGCGAGTGATTCCTTGTGTTGGTCGCGTTCGCTTATGAGCCGGACCACTTCCGGTGTGTGGAAGCGAGACAACTTCTTGGTACCACTGATCTTGATCCAGGAGGCGGGCACTTTCTTCAAGTCGACATTGGGAACTTCGATGAGGTAGTCGATGCCCGCACAAGTGGCGTACGGGACAGAGCCCTTTTTGCCGAGCTTCTGAGCAGCCTCCTGGCGATGGGCGTCGAGCTCTTGCTCGACAGCCGCAATGCCGAGCTTGTGATCGGAGATGTCGTCGGTCTCTTCCGCCTCTCGAAAGAATTCATACTTGTCATCTTTGCGGGCGGCTTCAGGGTTGATCTTTTCCAGGAAGGTGACAACGATCTCGCCGATTTGTGGTATCGTGCAGATGGCGTCTTTGAGGAGATTGGAGTCAAAGCCTGTGTCTGCTGCAGTCTTGACTTTGGCATACTCCATAGAGATCTTCTGTAAAGCCTGCAGGACGGACAACAGCTCTGGCCTAGAGCATTTGCCGTAGTAGATACGGATGAGACTTCTCTCCAGGTCTGACTTGATATGTGTCAGGAGGCCCTCGAGTTTGTCGACTCGCCATGTCGACCGGTTTCCAAAGAGCTCTTCGACCGCCGTCACTCGCTCTTCTAACGCTTCCTTATCCAGAAGTGGACGGCCGATCCACTTGCGCAATAGTCTCTGGCCGAACCGCGTGTGGGTCTTATCGATAGCCCATAGCAGGCTGCCTTTCTCCAGATGGTCTGTTGAGTTTCGGTAGACCTCGAGGCTTTCCAGAGTGGTCCCGTTGATCAGCATATGTGACCTCGTTGAAAACGACGTAAAGTATTTTGTCAAGTCAAAGATGTGCTCCAGGCCATATTCTGTGAGATGGTTGATCATGGCGGACAGGCAGACGGTCACCGGCTCCGGCAGCTTCAAGACTTTGTCCAGTAGAGCAGACGCTCGCTCATCAGAATTCTTGTTCAGCTTGCCGGCATAAAACTGAGTCACATGTGAGTAGGCTTCAGCCGCCATCGTCTTGCCTTTAGGTACTCTCTCTATCCGCGTCCGGTCTCCAAAGACATTGCTACTGGTGCCGGACAAGTGCTGGAGCAGCTTGTCGGTGGCCCTCGACAGGTCCCCGACAAGAAGAAACTCGCATGGCGATATGTGTAGCAGTCTTGTCTCGATCTCCCGACGCATGAAGCCATCTTCAAAGTTGTCGTAGATGATGTCTCCAGTGGCAGGCTGGACCGCAAGAATGCCTACGTCGACCCTCTCATCAGTGCCCCAACCTTTGGCTTTAGATTCTGTGATGCAGAGCAGGTAGCCTCCGGGAGGCGCTCCTCCGCTGTCTCTGTCAAGCTCGCCAATCTCATCGACGTACGTTCCCTTGGTATAGACGTTGGTGAGTTTTCGGACGAAGGGAGCGTTCCGGTTGTCGCCAGCTTTCTTGAGCGCTGCCGTCTCGATCTGGCGCACGACTCCAACCTTGTGCCCAGCTGCCACCAGCCGCTTGGCGTGGACAGGTAGGCGATGCACAGGAATGCTTGCAGAGGCGAATCGATCCAGATGGGCCTCCGAGGGATCTGTACGAGCATCGTGAGCGGATGATACGAGGCAAGGACGGAATGAGGGGCACGTACGCTCATCGTATCGAAACTTCCCAGGTATGCATACAATACTCAGTTCTTTTGCTGCGATACGTGCATCTTCACCAAAGAATCTGAACTTGTAGCCGACTTCGACGATCAACACTGTGTCCATGTGCTTCCTCTTGATGTCCAGAAATTGAACCTCCATGGGAGTTAGTTTGCCAGTCTTGGCACCCTTCTTCTTGGCCGACTTGGTCTTGGTGGCCTCTTCTTCCTCCACGTCGTCGCCATCGCCATCCTCGTCCAATACTGTGGTCTCGTCGTCGATCTGGAAGTTGCGACGCTTGATCATGGCCATGCTATCCGGATGACCCAGCTTCTTCACAAACCTCCGATGTAGGTCCTCCTTGCGCCGCAGAATGGATGGATCTACCTCATCTTCCTCAGCTGTATCGGCTGTCTCGGTCGGTCGAGCCTCATCATATGCATACCGTCCGGTCCGAGATCCCTTGAGGACTGCAAGGGAAGCCTCCGCTGGCTTGGGTGGCGACTTGCCAAAGAAAGTGCTCGTCTCTGGATCACGGCCGTCTCTGGACTTGGCCCGCTTCAACGACGGAGCGAGTCCATCATTGCCATTGTCGGTGTCCTCCTCAAGGGGCCGTTTGCGAGGTGGGCTGCTGCCGCCGTCCCTACCGCTACCCGTCTTGCCATCTTGCTCCGGCTGCTGGGTCTTTTTCTGGGTCTGGGACAGGCCATTGACGGTCCTGGGGGTGAAGAAGCTGGTCAGAGAGGCCTGCCGCTTATCAGGCTGTTTCGAAGAACCAGCCATGGCGTGGTGGTGTCTGGATGTAGTGGACCATTAGACAAGCGTGGCTGGCGCTGAGTGTTTTGGTGACGTTGAGCTCGAGCCAATTTACGCGTAGCCGCGACAATCGACGCGTCGTGGGCTGCCAGTGAGCTTATCGATAAGGCCCCTCCGCTTCTTGGTATGTACAGTTTATGGTACTGTATCATAAGTTAGTGCTAGGTACTGCGTACAGTACCACTGTACAGTAAGCATGCGGGGCAGGTTGGAATGGTGCAACGGGAGCCCCAACGCGTGGCATCAACGCCATACCTTATTCCAACTTCAACACCATTTCCACCATCTGGGCTAGCTGCCGCCACTCTGCAGGTGTTCATTGTTTGCAGTGCTTATGACGGTAACATCGCCTTAGATTTTGCCCGATCTCTCCCGTCGACAGATCAACGCGGTGCTGTTTTACCATGGTACCTGACTGGCCGAGGTCCATCAAATAAACCCTCGTCCACAACTGTTCTTGAGCGCAGCGCAGTGTTTCGCCAGCCGGTGGAGTGGCAGGCCTTCCATGCCGCCATATTGGGCGTACTCGCAATTTAGGGTTCTTGAGGGCAGCCAATGCTTGGCGTTGGTATCCTCAGATCATCTAGCCTGAGACCGCCATGAGACCGGCCCTGCGCGACCGTCCAACTCTCCGCCAATTCTGATCTGAGTCTACACCTCTAATCTACCTAGTCACAAGGCACGAGGCGCCAGGCAGACTCAACTCACCAGCAACATCCTGCTTAGCCGCCAGGTCGAGGCTGGGATATCGAAGTGTCATGGGTAAGAGCCTTGGGACGAACAACTTTCCTCCTCATCCTGCTCACGCTTGCAAAGCCTTGCCTGGGCACCTTGGCCACCTGGGCTGGGTCGGTGCAAGAAGTCAGAGAGCCCCTGACCAAGGCGCTGTCACGAGGTGCGACTGGGTGCTCGAGATCGAGCCAGACGCTCCAGCCCGGCACGTTAGCGCAGGTCGAGGCGGCGGCAATATTCTAGGAGGCAGTAGTGTACCGAATGGCCGGAACGAGGCTGTCATCAGGCTAAATACCACGGATAAATTTGACTCCATTGCCTCCCACCCGGGCCTACCTTGACCTGGCCGCAGACCCACGCCGAGTGTCACTGGCTGGTCACCCGTTCCGTCCACGGCATTGGGGAGTCTGGGATTCTGAGGCCATGCTGATGACTGGCAGACCGGGTACTGACAGGGAATTTAGAGTGGCAGCCAATTTGTGACTGGCAGAACCGCCAATCAATCAATACACATGGGACGTCCTCCATCCATGGGCATTGGTCTTTGAGTCCCTTCTCAATTACTGTCATGCAAGGCATGTGTCCTCCCTGCGGCCGACATGATCCCGACTGCAACGGCGGATTGAACTGTTTCGTTTGGTTGCTGGCAACCTGTTTGATCCTCCCGGCGGCGACTGGTGGGACGATGCCATGCAAAGAAACCGCGTGTCTGGAACCCGCCATTCCAGTCAAGCGAGTCGTGGCAGCTCCTGCACGTGGACACCCTCAGATTGATGATCGCCGCGACCCTGCCATCGCAGTGTTACAATCGCACGATAAACGGCATGGAGAGGATGTGTGCTGGACCATTAAATCGTTCCCCAAGCACTCAGGGCACTCCTTTCTGGACCGGGACAGTGTGGCAATCAATCTCTCTGCTGTTGCTTCTTGGACCCGCTCACACCACCAGAGATCTTTCCCTACGGCCCCTCTGAACTGGTGTCAGGCCAGCTGAAACGACAGCGACGGTCCAGCGCCTTCTCGCATACGGTATCGACGCTGGCGTCTGGCAAAATACATACAAAGATTTCGGGAGAAAACCTCGAGCATGAAAAAAGGCGCTGCCGCTTGGACCGTTCGAGTCGGCCCCTCAGCCCGCCGGCCGTGGATCAAAGACGGTCTATCAACCGACCCCAACGCCCCCCGGATATTCCCCAGTGCCCCACACACACTGACAGCGCTGATCCGGGGAAGTGTTTCCACCCAGCGGACTCGGTCAATGGCCAAGCCGTCCAGTTGAACAGCCAATTTTCAGAGGGCCATCAGCCGCATTGTCAATTCTGTGTGTTCCAACAACCAGACGAGCTAGGAGATGGCAATTTTCGCTCTATTCAGCAGATGCCAATACGCCAATCGAGGCCGCGAGGTCAACCGTTTTTGGACTTCCAAGAAGAAGGGGGGCCACATGGGCTGCCAGGGCAGCCTGGCAGGAGGACCTGCAGCCCAATGTCCACGCCCGTCCGTTGTCAATCATGTCTGGGGCCGCTAGAGTTTTCTGGGGTCGACATGGAACTATCGGCCTTGTCGTCCCGGCTGTAATGAACTTGCACCGCCGTACCGATCCTCCTTTCCCATCCCGTGCTCAAGTTGCATTTACCCTGCAGCCGGCCTATTGATCCTGATGCTAGCCCTATTCGAGAGTCACGACCACCCACTTGAGTCCTCTTGGCCAGATGGGCGATCTTACCCTGAACTGAACCAAGATGCCGGTCCGAACGCCCGACTGAATTGTACAAGCTCCGTACATGGGCACATAACCATGCCTTTGCTATATATCCTGAACCAATTTCCCATCCTGCCTGACGATGTGCCCTGTTCTCCTCCAGCCCGCCTCACTCGTTCTTTTCAGAATCGAGCCTGACACCGTGTTGTCGGCGCAAAGAAACAACTCCTTCTTCTTAGTCCCCAGGCTCTAGCCCACGTACATTCGATCGAGACCGATAGCATCCGCCAACATGGGTCTCTTCAAGAGGTCGGCGCCCAAGAAGGACGTCGTCATTGCTGCGCAGGAGGAGGCGCCTCAGTTTGAGAGGGTGAGCTGGACGAAGGAACCCGGTTTGAGGAAGTTGTACTGGCACGCGTTTGTGCTTTGCATCGCCTCCGCCACAACCGGATACGATGGCATGTTTTTCAACAGCGTACAGAACTTCGACACCTGGAAGGCAGTAAGTCCACGCAAGAAATTACTCTCACGATCTCAGGAGGTGGCCTCGCACACATGGTCTTCTGCGGCATATATGATGGGCAATCTTGACCATGATCATGCAACCAAGTTCATCCTGTTTCCTGACGAGAATTGACTAACTCTTTGCCCCTCACAGAGATTTGGCGATCCCCAGGGCTCCATGCTTGGTCTGCTTGGTGCTCTCTATCAGATCGGCAGCGTCGCGTCCATCGGCATTGTTCCCATCTTTACAGATCACTACGGTCGAAAAGTTCCCATTGTCATCGGATGTACCATCATGATTGCGGGTGCCATCATGCAAGGTGCGGGCAGCACCCTGGGCGTCTTCATGGGCGGTCGGTTCTTGCTCGGATTCGGCAACTCCTTCGCTCAGCTGTCATCCCCCATGCTTCTCACTGAGATCTGCCACCCTCAGCACAGAGCTCGTTTGACGGCCGTCTACAACTGTCTCTGGAACGTCGGCGCGCTTTTCGTCTCCTGGCTTGCATTCGGCACGGACTACCTGTTCACCGACTGGTCATGGAGGATTCCCGCCCTCCTCCAGGCGTTTCCGTCCATCATCCAGCTCGCCTTCATCTGGTTCGTGCCTGAGTCGCCCCGCTACCTCATCGCGAAGGACAGGTCCGAGGAAGCCCTCCAGATTCTCGGAAAGTACCACGCCAATGGCAACATCCAGCACCCAACCGTCCAGTTCGAGTACCGCGAAATCAAGGAGACTCTCGCCATGGAGATGGAAGCCAAGAAGTCGAGCAGCTACCTTGACTTTCTCAGGACAAAGGGAAACCGATACCGATTGGCTGTGCTCATCTCTCTTGGTGTGTTCTCCCAGTGGTCCGGCAATGCCATCATCTCCAACTACTCCAGCCTTCTCTACAGCACCGCCGGTGTTGAAGGTTCCACGCAGAAGCTCGGCCTTTCGGCTGGCCAGACGTCCCTGGCTCTCGTTGTCTCCGTCACCATGGCCATGTTCGTCGACAAGCTTGGGCGCCGCCCCACCTTCCTGATCTCCACGGGAGGCATGGTTGGCACACTCGCCATCTGGACACTCACCTCGGGTCTGGCGGAGGACCACGGTGCGAAGGCGGCCAACAACGCCATGATTGTGTTCATTTGGATCTTTGGCATCTTCTACTCTGTTGCCTGGTCCGGCCTGCTCGTCGGCTACGCCGTCGAGATCCTGCCGTACACTCTGCGCGCCAAGGGTCTCATGATCATGAACTTATGCGTCCAGGTCGCCCTGACGCTGAACACCTACGCCAACCCTGTTGCCTTCCAGTACTTTGACCCGCGTACCTGGAGGTTCTACCTCATCTACACCGTAAGTGCAACTCTGTCTTTTGTCCACTTTGCACCCCGTATGCCCCTAGCTAATGCCGCACTCTTCAGGTCTGGGTCGCACTCGAGTTCATCTTCGTCTACTTCATGTACGTCGAGACCAAGGGACCCACTCTCGAGGAGCTGGCCAAGGTCATCGACGGCGAGAACGCACAGGTTGCGCACTTGGATCTCCACCAGGTCGAGAAGGAGCAAGATATCATCACCCACGAGGAGTATTTCCAAGGAAAGTCCTAGACGTGTATAAAGACGACGCAACGAAAGCAAAAACACACCACGCGAAGAGGTTTATTTTCGGTTGTCTTTGCTCCTACGAGGCCGCTACGCTGCGCTACGTCATGGGTTATCGGTCATAGATGGTCCCGGAGGTGGATTCATGTCTTGCATTGTCAAACGATAGCATCTCGGGACTTTATGCTATTTCACATTTTCGCTCAGCATTTATATCTCGGCGCCTGGGGTACAATAGGTCATATAATCTCAAGCACATGAGTTTCTGGTCCAACGATTTGTCTTCTCGTGATTTCCAGCCCCTCATGTCTTGGTCACGCCTTCTGCACAAACCATTTCCCAGGCACGACGCACGGCGAGAACCCGAAAACTCCTTGTGAGTGTCAGCTGTGATGGTGAAAACGGTCAAAGCATTGGGCACGCGGCCGTCTCGCATTACCCAGAGCCACAGACTGCCACAGCCGGAACTTTGGTACTACTCCATGGATCCGAGATAAAAAGTAGGAGCTGTTCTTGAAACCCTTAACTCAACACAGAGAGGAATTGTGGCTTGCCTGCGGCGGAAAGGCCAGACTGGTAAATCAATGCGCGCGACCACTTCTGTGTGAAAAGATGCCCAATGTGGGCAAGTGTCATGCGTTTGGAATCAATCAATCTATGCGGCTCAGCGCCAGCGTGCTAAGCACAGCGCGCGATCGGCCCGCCTATCCGGCTCGATAAAAGGCCATCCTGCCGCCGGCCTCATGAAGAAAGCTTTCTTTGATATTTCTGCACTTGGCGGAGGACTCCATCTTGATCGCGCTACCGGGCCTGAAGCCTTGTCCCTCCGTTCGCGTACTTTCAGCTCTTGTGAGTACGAGAGCATGTTACTTGGCTTTTTGGTCGCCCATCCTCCCCGGGGATCGACGGGCGGCTGATGTCTTGCGCTGTCTGCTAGCGGCTTGGTCTCGAGAGGTGACACGCGGTCAAGGCCCGTCAATTTTACAATGCCTACTGACTTGATGCAATCATGTCAGTACTGAGATTTCTGCCAATGCTGCGTTCGTCTCCTGAGATGAGGGACATTTCTGGATGTCAGCAATGCTGAACTCGGACTGCCACTCGAGACAGTCGGCACTGCAGTCATTCTGAGTATGGCTCAAGAATTCAGATATCAAGATTGTGAATTTTTCGAGCACTGAGCGTGTCATGGAGTTCCACTGCCCTATACTCAATCGGAGACGAATAGAGGTTGAGCTACATCATCATTCTCGACCCTTGGTTGTGAGGCAACTGATCAAACAGATGTAAGAATTGTGCGAAGGGCTTAGTTGAAGAAGGCTCTTGTTGACGACCAGGGGCTCGCCCACGATAATTCCCACACAGGACGACTCGATGTCGCGTGACAGCCGGCATCTGGGAGAGAGGAACTCGTATTATCACTATGAATGAGTCTCACGGACCAAAAGCAAACCACACCGTCATCTAAGCATTTGCCCCAGCCAGACCCGTTGAAACATCATCTTTCCTGGCTGGACTCGGGAATGTGACCCTGACCGTCTGCCCCAAAGCAAGGCGTCCACTTGCTTGATTTCCGTTTCCTGCGCTCCTGCTCGGCCTGCAGTCGTTTATTCTCGTTGCCATTTCTCCGAATACGACGAGACAGTGGCTGCGCAGTCGATGGTCTCTTTCCGCTCGAGACGGTGTCAAAGGCCTTCAGATCAGCCAGGAATCGGCGAAGCCGAAGGCCCGTCTTATCGCGAATCCAGGCGTCCAGGTTCTCGTCACAGGCAGCGCAGATAGCCATCTTCAGGCCGACAAGGACATCTCTGTCGTTGATATCCTTGTCGAAGATGTCAGTTGCATCAGAGGACGCATGTCCTGTTTCCTGAACGGCGGTGGAAGCTTGACGTTGCGAACGTGACGCTGTTGAGGGCTTCGAGATTACCGCGCTCGACCTCGAGTCTTCACGAGACTCAGGTTTTGGCAAAAGACTTTGCGCATCCTCAGGCTCCAGCTTCCTCTCGTACTGTCTCCTTTCTTCCATGGCATCCAGCTTTGCAATGACAGCATCTAGTGCTTTTTCGAAAGATGAAGATGACTCTGGGAGGGTCACAGGAAGCTTTGGTGCTTGGCGAGCCTCGGTCTTTGCCTCTGGTTGGTCGGTGCTTGGCTTGTCAGGTTCCCTCTGAGCTGTCTCAGACTGGCCACGAGATTTTGTAGGCACGGGCAAGGGCTTGAATGCCGGTCGATGTCGCAAACCAGTCACCTTGTGCCACTTGTTGCATAAATTGTGCCCTGGCTGCTGAACCCGGCCTGGCTGAGGGGCAAGCTCTTCTTTCTGTTGGTCCTTGGGTGGCGCTTCAGGTCTCTCTTCGTCCAATGAGCTTTTCTTGCTGGACTCCTCCCCAGGTGGACTTGGCGGGATCCGTTGTGGTTCTTCTAGTAGTTCCTCTTCATCCGTCAATGAACTGATGGCGCTGGGCCTCATGCCCAAGGTTAGAGGGTTTTTGTCAGTCCTCTTCGTCTTCTCGGGCTGACTTGGGGGAGGTGGAGATTTGTCATGTATGAGCACTCCAGCTGTAGGCCATTCGGCTGTGTTTTTCATGTGACGCCGCGAACTCCTCACAGGCATTGGGCGACGCGGAATCGGCGGCTCCTTGGGTAAGGGCTTGTCCACTGAACTACTCATGATGCTAGAGACAGGTGATGATAATGATGTGTTCCGTGTGGCGGGCTGATCATCCTCTGGCTTCTTAGATTCTGGTGTTTCGAAGTACGAGTCTAATTGTCCCAACTTGTCCCCAGGCGTCAAGTAGGGTTCAGCTGGTGTGGCTAGCGAGGGGTGAATATGGTCTTTGGACGATTTGCAGTTGCTGTGAGCTCTAGAAGCTGGTGGTGGAACCTTCTCCCGAAGCCAAGGGAGCAACTGTCTTGTCATAAGCATTGCAGTCGAGCTAGAAGCCTCGGCTTTTGGTTGTGAGCTTGGTGGTTCGTCATCCACTTTCTCTGGAACCGCTGGAGCAGGCGGTTCTCGTGGAACCGAAGCCTGCTCCGACGGTGTCACACTACTGCCGTCGATCTGCGCCGCGTTTGGTGGTCCCGCGTGTATTGGCACTGAACGCGGGGATCTTGGGATCTGTTCACGAGATGTAACCGCCAACCCGGCTGCTTGGAACTGCCTATGGTAGGGAAGAAGTTCAGTAACGGTGTCCAGTGTCGTAGGAGACTCGGAAACGGTGGGCGTGGAGAAGATTAATGGTGCCTTGCCATTGGCACTGGCTGCCACGCAATATCTCTCCAGCTCCTTGGTGAAGCGAGACAAAGACCGTCGTTGACGATTTTTCGATGGTGGTGATGATGGACTCGGACGAGGCTTGGCTTTGGTTGGCGTCACGATGCATGACAACCGGTTTTGCTGCGACAAAGATCGTTGAATGGAGTCTTCAACCAGAGGGTCGAGCATGGCAAATCGTTTCTTTTCTGTCTTGGCAATCGA
Organism: Dendrostoma leiphaemia; assembly: GCA_026120015.1. NCBI lineage: Eukaryota > Fungi > Ascomycota > Sordariomycetes > Diaporthales > Erythrogloeaceae > Dendrostoma > Dendrostoma leiphaemia. Next base: position 130,668 of record JALRMF010000103.1, on the reverse strand, counting down.
CAGCGGCCGTTCACCCCGAGAGTGAGCCGATGCGCTCGGTCGGGGAGGCGCATGGGCACTCACGCAACTCAGGTGTGGAGGCGCCCGAACTATATAATTGCCATATCTCTTGGAATCCTTCCTCGAAACGCCGGGATGGTCCGTGACACTGCCGTCGAGGGATGCCACGTGCGCATACTCGGTTTTGCGATTTGGTGTGGGCACTAGGACTAGACGTGAGCAAACATGGAAGGCAAACCACTCAGAAAAGACAAATCGTACCATAGCACCCTGGGTCTTCCGGGACTTGCATAAGAGAATATCTGGCGTCACCCGCGGTTTCGTCGGGGTTTGCTGGCTTACCAGACTGAGTAGCAAAGTCACGATCGGCTTCGCCATGTAAAATTGCCTTCGCATTCAGCGGTCCTGGTCGGAGCGGAGGGCCTACAGGGCCAGCATCCCGGCGACGAGGTGTCTCCGAGGGTAAGCGCGTGGGGGCAGCACAAGGTCCATCTTTGGGCGGAGGCTTAGGCGGATATTTCGAGTTGCGAGTAGTGGACAAATGGACACCTGAGGACGACGAGGAATGTGGGAAAGAGACTCTGACCCTGGAATTTCTGTTGCTGACACGACGCCGCCTGCTGATCAGAGCCTTCTGAGCTCGGCGAAGTTTAGAAATCGGTGGGCTGAGTGGCTTCCTGAGTACTTCCTGCGCGGCTCTTGTGGATGGGTTGAAGGGTCGGGCGACAGAGTACGAGGAGGATGGTTCAGTAGAAGCGTTGGGGGCGAGTTTAATGTTGGGCCGACCGCGCGGACTTCCTCTCTAGGATAAGTTGAATGCAGGCATCGTCCATATTCCAAAAAGCGGCCCAATTTCGTAAAGCGATCTGTGGAAATACTACCGATGCTGTCGAGATTAGGAAGGGTGCAAGGTAGTAGAGCCTATAGGGCGCGCGGTGAAGGTGAGAAGTTGAGGGTAGCCTCAGATTGTTGTGAGGATCTGGGTATCCGGAGCGAGCCTTCCTTTTTGGCCAAACAGGAAAAGCATGGTTCGCCGCATCGTACCGAGGCAGCCACTCTACCTACCATCGTACCTAGGCAGGAAGAGATGGAGATGGATATGAGGAGCGCCTGCTGGCACGGTCTCATTTGATGTCCTTGATTCCTGGTGCCGAGTAAGAGTCCAGCTGCCGTCGACCCTTCCTCAGCAGGAATTCGATGGCAGCGAAGTCTCGTTTCTCAACGGCCATGTTCTTCTCAAATTCGGTCCTGTGACTTGGGTCAACCAACTGTAAGACTCGTGTGTGCTTTGGCTATCACGGCGTCAAGACTGACCTCGCAAAGGCCTCCCAGTGTTTCCGAGTTGTCTGTGCAGGGCGTCAGCGGTCTTCCACGGTGACCAGGACGGCTGTTGATGCTCACGTCAGGCTTCTTTCGAGCTTCTCGGAGGCAATGACGGTACAGACCCAGCACCTCCCTCTGCAATCCCGAGAGACGCGCCATGTTCAATTCAGCAGGGGCGATCGGGGCGTCACGGGCGTGTTCTCAGCATGTCAATCTCAACGAGTGATGCGAGGATGTTGACATTGAGTAACGTCGAGCTGCTGAGCGTGGAAGAACTTGCAAGGTTTTCGGGATGAGCCGAGGGTTCGCCGTTGAACCCCTGCAGTAGGCAAGTAGTGGACGTCATATCTACACTCACCCCCTGTACACCTGTGACCAACCCTACAATTAGGCATTGAGTTGAAAGAAGTTCCCTACCTTTGGACTCGCAGATGCACGATTCCAGTGTTTACTTTCCCTTTGTCCTCGCGCCCATCAGCACCTGGGTGGATTGTCGCAGTTGAGACTCGTCCACGTGCTAAACATCCAAAATGAGAGTGTGAAGTGAGGCATGTGCAAGCATATCTTAGCCTTGCAAGCCCATGAGTGATACAGATATGTCACGTCATGTAAACTAATCCCATGTGATGCGCCTTGCTCGTCTTTGAGGCTACCAGTGCAAAGCCTGGACCTGGTACACTCGACCCATATTGTACACTCAAGGTGGAAATTCACATTCACTTAGGTCGTCAGAAGGAACTATACTTTGTCTCAGTAGGGGAGGGTCGTAGCATCTCCGAGGTTCAGCTGGTCCATGCAGTCGATACGACTGGCATAGTGTACATACACATGTATGTGATATTGATCCCAACACACCGACCCATCCATGGGTTCGGTCTAGTACCTAGATATCAGCCTGTGGTGGATGGTACTTGCAAATCAGTCGTCCGTTTGAGCAAAGATTACTGCGGCTGACGATTACTACATCTGGCTTATGAATGAGTTGTCAACCTTCGCTAGGGCCTCATACTTTGTATCGCATCAAATTTCCCGTGCACAACAGATGTATGATGGAAGCCAAAAACTCGGATTCTCTGGCCAATGACGTGAGATCCATGTAACTCAAACTTTGACCTATGTCCAACGCCCGCCCTATCGCTTTATTAGCAATTTTGGGATCAGGTATTCTGCTAGGCACTTCAAATTATCCCTGAGGCCAAACAACAGGAGTGAGTTGTGTGTCAGCGGCTTGACACAATCGCCATGATACTTCCTAGGCTAGGTACACACACATGAAGCCAGCGAGCTTTGATTATTAGGTCGTGATGAGGGCCGGTTTCAAAGGCATAGTGCAAGTGGGACCCGGGTCTTCAAGACTCGGGGCTAATTTAAATCACCAGTAGTTCGCTGTGATTGATACATGTACTTAGCGTAGTGCTTCAAGCATTGGGGTGTAGAATTACTGCGCACACGCCCGGGGGGATCGCGAGATGCCCATGTGCAGACGACCCCTGTCCACCCCACAAGCAATTGCCGCAATCGCTCCCGGCGAGATGAATGTTTAGTCTCCGTCTCATCGGAATCAACACCGGAAGAACGGAGTATCTAGGTCAGGATTATTGGAATTCATTGTGCTTTTCTTGCCATTTCCATGTTTCTCGCCTTTACCTGAACCAGTCTGTGTGTTGACCAGCATTTTCTGTCAGAGTCTGTCGATATGCCAGCCTTCTCAGTGAGTTCCCCCTTCCTCAGGCTGTGTTGGCCGCCGGGCGACCCTAAATGAGCTGACATCATCGACAGCGTCTCGTCCGCTTCCTCGCCAAGGATGGCCGCACCTACTATGGCGATGCGATTCTGCCCAGGGGGACAACGGATATCGGCAAGGCAAAGCAGGCTCACATCATCACCGGGGATGTCTTTGGCAAGCACGAAGTGACCGAGGATGTCGCCGACATCCGGCTGTTCCTCAGCCCGATTGCGCCCGAGCACGTCGGCACCGTTCGGTGTCTGGGCTTGAATTATGCGCAGCACGCCAAGGAGGTCTGTGATCCCTCATGCACCGACCCGACCGGCCGTGAGGGTGCCGTAGGCTGATTGCTGTCTGGCAGACCAATTCGCCCATCCCCAAGTACCCGGTGCTGTTTTACAAGCCCGTCACCTCCCTGGGCGGGCCGTACGACCCCATCCCGGTGCACGCTATGGCTCAGGAGGGAGAGGGTCTCGACTACGAATGCGAGCTCGTGGCAGTCATCGGCAAACGGTGCTCCGATGTGCCCGAGTCCAAGGCGCTCGACCACGTCCTTGGTTACTCTGTGGGCAACGACGTCTCTCACAGGGAGTGGCAGCTCAAGAAGGGCGGCGGGCAGTGGTCACTCGGCAAGGGCTTTGACGGCTGGGCTCCGTGGGGACCGGGTCTTGTCTCGAGCTCCCTGATCAAGGATCCGCAGAAGCTCAGGATCTCGACGGTGCTTAATGGCAAGACGATGCAGGTATGTCGAGCAATATATGTCGACCTCGTTGACCTGAAGTGAAGCATGTATCTGATCAGAACTAGGAGTCGAACACATCCGACATGATCTTTGGCCTCGCAAAGACCATTGCGTTCCTGAGCCAGGGCACGACGCTCTTGCCAGGAGATGTGATCTTCACTGGAACTCCCCAAGGCGTGGGCGTCGGAAGAAACCCACCAGTGTGGCTGAAAGATGGCGACATCTGTGAGGTGAGCCTTGAAGCGGTGGGGACTTGTGTCAACAAGGTTGAGTTTGGCAACCCGAAGTCAAAGTTGTAGGATTTCATGTTCGAGTCAATTGTGAGCTGTTCCCGGAGACTTTTCTTCATTACCGATTTCCTCTTGGACTGGGCCTCCACTCTTCTCTCAAACGCATTGTGAGGTCGTACAATCTTTGAAGTACATATGTTGTCTCAATGGGTGTGCGTGCCACGCAGCCCTAGTCTTCTTCGCGTATGACAAGGCTGGGGGCAGATCACTCGTCCTGCACAAGTTCCTTGGTGGCATCGCATGTCGAACGTGTCTGCCTCGGCTGTGGTCAGAATCCAAAATCGCCCCAACAATGAAGCAATGACCAAACTCAGAAGACGGTTGATTGCTGCGGGTAAGCGCGAGGAGCAATCGGTGAGGCAGTGTCGACCGACCACATATCACGCCTTCGCTTTTCCGCACTAATCTGGGCCTACGCCTCTCCCGAGCACCAAACATGGCCGGAGACGTGGAAGAATCCAACCACGTCCTCAAGCCTCGTCCTAAGCAAGGGGTCCATTTATGTGCGCTGATGTTGATCGCATTTCTACTATCCCTTCCTCAGTGCTGCTCCTCTCCATTCTTTCGTATCGTCTTTCGCTGGGGTGACAGTAGAGTTTTATGCATCCCTTCTTTGAACTTCTTTCCCGTCTGCCTGGACATTACTCAACCCCGAGATCCTAAACTTCGACGCACAAGGCAACGAACAGTTAGAAAACATGGCTGAGGAACTTCCCCCTCCTTTGGACCTCTCTTCATTCTTAACCTTCACCTTCCCACCTGGTGGGCAGGAGCAGTCATCACCCGAGGTAACAAGCGGATCATCTCCAGTCAACTCTATCCAAGGGTCCACAGAGGAGTCGGGTTCAGCGAGCCCCGAGTTGAGACGTCCAGCGACCGAAGGAGATGAAGACATGGTCGACTTGACCAAATATGGACCTCCGGATGCTTTGATGAAGTTCAACCAAGTTCTACCTACTACGGTCACGGCAGTCATAAACAACTCCATCGAAAATATTCGGTCGCAGATTGCTGCAGAAGCGGAGCTGTTCAGACAACGGCAAGAAGAGGAGAGGCGACAAATCGAAGGAGAGCCCTCCCAGTCGGCCCACAAAGGCAAGGGCGTCGAAGGTGTCTTCATCGTTACTGGCACAGAAAATAGGCTGGCAACGAGTGCTGCGTCAGATCATACCGATGGCAGCTTCTACACCCCCTCCGAAGGTCGGACGGTAGCTAGCAACACTCCCTCTGAAGCCGGCGCCGAGACGACCAGCCTGGACGCCGTGGTCCCACAAGCTGCTCCGGATAGGGTCACAATGCCTCAGCCCAGGGCAATTTCGTCCCCAGTGCTGTACCGCAGAAGGCGAGATCTTCTGAAAGACGTAATGCGCAGGGTCAGTGATCCCGAGGTTCGCCGCCGCGTTCTCCGTCGATCTACCGGAGCGCTGCGCCATTCTGAAGCTCAACTACGAGCAAAATTGAAGCACGCGAAACAAGCATTGCAACATCAAGAGAGGACAGAGACTAGGTCAGTTACGTCCATTTATTTTTTGTGTTATCTAAGCTCTCATGTGCCGTCTACCTTGATGTAGGAAGTGCTAACCAGATTAGTGAGTGTATCTCCTGTTTTGACGACTTCACCCTCAACGGCCTCGTCCGACTTCGGTGTCACAATTATTGCAAGCCCTGCTTCCGGCGTCTTATCGCCATCGCAATCGAAACCGAGGCTCAATGGCCGCCAAAATGTTGTCTCAATCCAATCGATCACAAGAAGTGCGTCAAAAACATCTCTGGAGACCTGGAGAAGCAATATCGACAGAAGCGCCTGGAGTATCTTACGCCCATTGACCAGCGATACTACTGCCCAATCTCCAATTGTGGTCTTTTCATCCCCATGAACAGCACAGATGTGGCTTATAGGCGAGCCAGATGCCCAAGAAATCATCAGACTTGCATTGACTGCCGCCAGTGGGCACACAGCGACCCAACGCTCTGCGCCGGAAATAAAGACATGGAGCTCGTCCAAAAGATCGCAAATGAGGAAGGCTGGAGGCGCTGCTACAGATGTCGTACGATGGTCGAACACAAGAACGCTTGCCGGCACATGACGTGCATATGTGGCGCTGAATTTTGTTACGTATGTGGACGTGTCTAGTGGAGCTGCGGCTGCACAGAAAGAGAACTGGACCAGATAAAAAAACGCGCCAAGGCCAGTGCGATAAGGCGCAAGGAGCAAGAGGAACGTGAGAGAAGGGAGATTCGTGAACTCCAACAATCTCTCGAGGCCATTGCGAAGATGGAGGCCGCAGAAGCCGAGAAGCTTGAGAAGATCCGCACGGCAAAAGAGAAGCGGCGGAAAAGACAAGTACGTTGGAAATACGCCGAGGCCAGGACGAAGCTTGATGAGGTGCACGAGTTCCAGATGGAATCTCTGGATGAGCAGCACCGGCGGGATCGAAGTCATCTCTCGCTGAAAATCCGAGTCGCCGTGGAAGGTCTCGAACTCAAGCACAAAGCCAAGCTGGACCAGTTGAAAGCACACTCGAAGGCCAAGATCGAGGCGAAAGAAAAGGAGCGGGACCAGGACTGGCAAGAACGCCGTGCGAACGAAAAGACAGCTGAGACAGACTACGAGACGGAGCTATCCAAGTGGGCTGGAACCGTCAAAGACGGCGAGCATCGTAAGGAGAAACTGCTCGACGCTCAAAGAGCCAAGCATCAGCAGGGAAGAGAAGAGTACACGAAGCGGCAAGAAGACGAGCTTGAGAGACTGCGTTGGGCCCTTGACGAGGAGGCAGCCATTGATGACGAGCTCATGGACGCCAAGAAGAAGAGGATCAAGGAGTCATTTGACGTGCAGGAGCGCGAGCTGCAGGTGAAGATCAGATCGGAGCTCCGCTGGCTGGAGCTGGTGTCCTCGGAACGAAGCAGGCTCCTGGATAAGCTACTGGAGGTCGAGCTCGCAGACGAGATTGTGGACGATGACGACGATCGATGGAGTTCATTCATAGTCAAGGAAGAAGCCGGAGAAGCCGGTCCATCTCGGTTCAAGTCTGCCGTGCAATACGCGAAGGGCTAGATTACCTCTCCGGGAGCCGCAGACGGAGAGCCAGGATCATCTGCTCAGAGACAAGCTTTTCAGCATTCGGAGGCATCGCATAGACGAGCGACTGAACACCGAGAGCCGTCTTCGCAAAGACGGGCTATTGAACATCGAGAACCGACCCCACCGCCTTGGAACCCACTGCCGCTATCGTCAGCACTGCATGCTGCTTGGGACAGCACCTGGGATACCTGGCTAGCCCCAGCAGACGATACGACGGTGCAGGCTGCACTCTAGAAATCTGTTCCATAAGACGCCGCCTATATCACCACGGTAAAGTCCACTGCATCGATTCTTCGGAGCCTTCCCCGAGGCCACAAGCTGGCGACAGTCGCGACACGAAAACAATGGTCATGACTACAAAGAACTCTCAAGCTTCGTGGCGAGTCACCAAACACGCGCGAACTGCTAGACACGCAGTTGCTTTCTCGAAGCAAGCAGCGCCATGCCAATGACGCTGACCTGCAACCGGAGATCAAAGGTTCGAGTCCCGACTGGAGCTTTGGGGCAAGGGGAGCAACTCTCGGTTCATTGAAAGTCCAACGTCGTGGAAGGAACCGAAGTCTCTGGATGCGGCACAATACCCTGGAGGTGAGCCCTTCTGATGATGTCGAGCAAGTCGCCTGGAGACTGAGTAAGTACCTTTGGGCATTGTGTCATGTCTCCGGAACCGCCGCAGCTGCGGCCAACAGCCCTCTCACCTGCTGCCTACTTCCTCAACCTCAGATGCCACTATTTTGGCCGTTGTCCGCGGTATATTTGATCTTCCGCCCCCCAGACATCGCAATGTCGCAGATAGGCTCTCATGTTGACATCTGCTTGCTTCAGTAATATGACGAGGAGCTGCCTGGATATGCACCTGGGGTCGACCTCGGTACAAGAGTCTCGTCATCGGAGCTCTGCTCATCACCGAAATCATCGCTGCGATTCGGAGGAGCGCGCATAGCCTCTAATGTTGTGCTATCGAGCATGGGAACCTCGTATGGCTTGAGGGTATGGATTTCCCGAGCGGAAGGCATCTGGGCAAGCAGGGTACCGGCGGGCGTGATTGCCTGAGTGAACATCTGCGGATTCGTGTATTGTCAATATTCTCTCACTCTGTATGTTCTTGACTGAATTCAATAGACTGCATGTCCTTACCGTGTCGTTCTGCTTGGCCCACTTCTCTTCCAACATCTCAATGACCCGCGTCTCCTCGAGCTTGCCAGCGTCTGCACCCCACGTCGTGCCCTTCTCTACTCGTCTGTCCTCCCTTTTCTCGGTCCATTCTTTCTTGAGTCTGCTGAGTCCTGAAGACTTCTTCGAGGGCTCCTTAGCCTCGACGCCCAACTCCTGCAAGGCGGCATGTAGCCAGCCGATGGCATTGCCGGTCTGCCCGCCCAGCTCGGCATCGATGCCGAAGAATCGACATGCCTTGGCCCTACTCGTCCGGCGCAAGTCTTCGAGGTACCTCACGAAAGCCTCGTTCAGCTTTCCACCGCCCGCACCAGCCCCTGCGGACTCCTCGGCCTCCTCGGAACCCTTCTTGCCCCTAAATCGTATGCTCCCACTGACCCCCGGTCCCGTCTGCCACGCACACAGGCTGTGAGCTTTGGCAGCATGCTCTGCTGCAGCGAGGCACAACCGCGCAAAGAGGTGCGCGCGCACTTTTGGCACGTCCGGCGCCTTGTACATCCACTCCTTGTCGTTCCGGTTCCGGTCCTGGGCCACGATGGCAGGGTACGGATCGTCCTTGAGCACGGCGAGGAGCGTCGCTTCGGCCAGCGCCAGGTGGCTCTGCGCGCGTGCGGTGGGCGCGGAGATGTCGGCGCACGGCACCGGGTGCGCGGGGCTGGGCTGGGGCTGCTCGGCGCGGCGGGCCAGGTAGTCGTAGACGGAGGCGCCCTCGAGGAGGTGCTTGGTGGCGGCGGCGATGGCGGTCTGCCTGTCGGGCGAGCCGACGGCGTACAGTTCGAGGGCGGTGGTGGTGCTCTGCAGCGGCTGGAGGGCGGCGCGCGCGAGCAGGGTCGAGACGTAGCCCTGGGTCGCGAGGACGAAGGCGACCTCGTGCTCGAGGGTGCGGATCTTGACGCGGGCGTTCTCGCGCTTCCCGGGGACGAAGACGTCAGACAGGGTGGGCCGCCACTCGATGGCCAGCGGCGGGGAGGTCCGCTGGATGATGCTGAAGAGCTCGGAGCCGTCGCCGAGCGTGCGGTGGGCGAGGCCGGCGTCGACGGCGAGGAGGTAGGGGAGGTACGAGGTCAGGGCGGAGGCCATGGTCGGGAGGTTCGGGGGCTGCGAGGCGGGCGGCAGGCGCTTGTGCTTCTTGAGGACGTCCCGGACGACGCCGCGGTGGGTGCTGGCCGTCAGTGGCAAGGAAGGGTGCGAGTCGCATGTGAAGGAGGACGAGTAGGAGAAGGCGGATGTTGTTGGTGGGACGAAAGGGTACGGCATCTTGAGGGCTGTGCAGAGGATGGGATGGGATCTAGATCACAGAGAGAGGAGTCAATTGTGGTTTTTGAACATGGCATGTTCATGTGAGAGTTTATTGATCTGCATCTCGTAAGCTGAAGTGCCTTTTGAGAATCTCTGGAGGGGTCTCAAGGCTGTCTTGGCAATCGTGAAGCTCAAGCCGCAATGTTTCGCATGCAGGCATGCTGTCATAAATGCAGGGGTACTATACCACAGTAGCTTGCGGCTCCTTTGGTAGATGCGTTGGAGGACCCTGGCCGTCAACTGTCGGCGGCCCCACCAGGGATCAGCAGCCAGCAGTCCGGAGAATGACAGGGGTTCGCGCGACCATGTGCAGCAGCATCCAGTCGTTTGAGCTTCTGGACAGCTTCCAGAATTCTGGACTCGGACAACCCGACGACACCCAACCTCTCCACCCCTCCACAACGCCGACCTCCCCCCCCCAGACTGCCTCCATCACGACGAGTCGTCACAGGCACAACAATTGTGGAAGGCTCAGAACTTACACAAGGCCGAGAGCTTGCCTGTTGCATTGTCAATTGGACTCAAGGGACCGACACAAACACGATGGCGGGCACTCCCTCCAGAGGCCAGCACAAGCCCCGTCGCAAGGGCAAGAACGACGACGACGTCCACCTCACCAAGACCGAGATTCTCTACCGCGCACCCACATTCCCTCTTGCCGCATTTCTCTGGCCCGCCCGAGGATCAGTCTCACAATGGGAGGTGTTGCCACTCTTACTCATGGTGGTCGGGCTGTTCAGGTGGGCGGCTGGTCTCTGGGGCTACTCAGGTGAGAAACACCCCATGCGCCAGACTAAGCGCCAGTGCAAGCTATCAATGTTCACTGTTGGACGGAGAGGCTAATACACTATATGTGCAGGCTTTCAGAAGCCCCCAATATTTGGCGACTACGAGGCCCAGCGACACTGGATGGAGATCACGACCCAATTGCCCATATCGCAATGGTACTTCTACGACCTGCAGTGGTGGGGTCTTGATTATCCGCCACTGACGGCATATCATTCCTGGCTGTGCGGCAAGATCGGCTCTCTCATGGATCCTAGCTGGTTTGCGCTCGACACCTCCAGAGGCAATCATGATCCCAATCTCAAGATCTTCATGCGCGCCACGGTCATAGTCTCCGAGTACCTCATCTACGTCCCCGCGCTGGTTATGTTCGTCCGACGGTACAGCAAGCTCAACGCTGTCTCAAACTGGTCGGCATCCGTAGCGCTCGCGGCGATCCTTTTGCAGCCGGGAACGATCCTCATCGACCACATTCATTTCCAGTACAACACGGTCATGCTTGGCTTTGTCGTGGCGAGCATGTCTGCTATGATCGCTGGACGGTACTTCTGGGCCTCGATATTCTTCGTCGCAGCCTTGGGGTTCAAGCAGATGGCGCTTTACTATGCGCTGCCCGTGTTCTTCTTCTTGCTCGGGAGCTGCTTGTTTCCGCGCATCAACGTCCCACGGTTGTTGAGCATCGTGCTCGGCACAGTCCTCGCGTTCTCAGTCCTGCTACTGCCACTGGTAGCCGGTGCCTTGTACGACACAAGCCGAGGTCACCTCGCCAGACCGGAGCTTGAGGGTAAGGAGGCGCCTCTGCCTATCTTTCCGTGGATCGAGGACAACGTCGATCGGACTGCCGTCTATTGGCCTGTGGTCGAGCAGCTGGTCCAGATGGTCCACCGCGTCTTCCCGCTTGCGCGGGGTCTGTTTGAAGACAAGGTCGCCAACTTCTGGTGCGCCTTCAACGTGATCCACAAGATCCAGAACTATCCCCCCGAGCAGCTACAGAAGGCCTCCCTCCTCGCCACTTTATTGTTCAGCCTCCTGCCGAATCTCATCCTGTTCTTCAAGCCGAAGAGGGAGCTTCTCCCACTCGGCTTTGCGGCGACCGCGTGGGCTTTCTTCTTATTCAGCTTCCAGGTCCACGAAAAAAGTGTGCTTCTGCCACTGATGCCCATGACTTTGCTGCTGGCAGGTAACAATGGTCTGAACAAGGAGACACGCCAATGGGTCGGTTTCGCCAACATCCTCGGCAGCTGGACCATGTTCCCTCTCCTGCAAAGGGTCGACCTGCGTGTACCGTATGCGGTGTTCACACTGCTGTGGGCGTACTTGCTCAACCTTCCGCCAGCATCACTCAGTGCGTACTTCCCAGGAACCAAGTCATTCACACAGTGGGTGACTTTCCTCATCCATGCCGCTTTCTACCTCGCCATGTGTGCTTGGCATGTCCTGGAAGCTTTCGTTGCCCCTCCAGAAGACAAGCCGGACCTATGGACGGTGGCCAACGTTGGGCTGGGTGCAGCAGGCTTTGGGCTGTGCTACCTGTGGTGTTTCTACCGGCTGGTGGTGGACAGCAAGATCATTCCGAGGAAGTGGGTCTCTTCAAAAAGGAAGAAGACACAATGAATACGGATGGTGGACACGAAAGGAAAAGGTTGATGTTGGCCGATTTCCCGTCAGAGAACAGAACTGCGATAGACAGACATGAGTTGCTTCAACTCTCAGATTTGCGAAACAAGCATAGCACAGCAGGGCATGGGGCATTTCGATTTTCTTCTTCTTCTTCATGTTGAATTTTGTACTTTGTGTATACCTGAGTACTGAGTCGCTGTCTGTCGGGCGAAATATACCCCTACTGCATGTTGTCAAGGATGGCGGTCAATTTTTGTGAAGCAGATTAATCACAACAATGTTCCTCACTCGAAGACCTAACGAAATTGCCTTCGCACGATGCAGAGGTCGCTGAATGAGATGCTGCAGTGCACGATACCTTAATTGCCGTATTATGGGACGTCGCACTGAGTGAGCTCCTTCTGTGAGCGGCCGCAGCTTCTTTGGCGTCCTCACATGAGAGACTGGTGTGGAAGGACAAAGGTGTGCACGCCATGTGTCACAGGAAGTCTGGCAGTGGGAATGGCAAACCTTCGGTCTGCAATTTGCAACATGAGGGTTCCTCCATCGGAAATCGACGGGACATGGCCGAGAGTGTAAACACTATGATATTGATCGTGGTCGTAGATTTCCTGAATCATTTCTCATCCCAACTGTAACTCCGCTGCTGTGCCCTTGACTTATTGATCTCGCCTTGCAAATAAATTCCTTCGCAAACAAGCGCACCCTCGGATCCCGGTATCGTGTCTCGCACGGTATCATGGTGAGGTACTTCAGTTGACCGATTCCTGTGTTCCGAATCGACTCCTCTCTTGTGGTGTGAGAGATCCCAAGGAACCGTCAACACGAGCGCCACGAATTTGGCCCTGCTCGTCTGCAGCTCTAGACTCTTTGGTATCGGCGTCTGTGGTAGCCCCTCGCCTTCCATTTGTTTTTGCAGCAGCAGCAGACCAGCCCGCATATTGCCAGGAGGAGGATGGTGATGACCCCGATGGCGATCCCAGCAATGGCACCCGTCGCGAGCATCTGCGTGCGCCCATCGTTGGGGTTCAGGCTGAAGCTGCCCTGTGGAGCGAACAAAATTTGTCAACAAGGGATGAATGGCGACTCTTCACCGAAGGCCTCAGATTTGACCACTGCAGGCAAGATGATCCTCCGGGCTCGTCAGGGCAGGATTGTGACTGTCAGCCGAGACGGGGCGACTTACCGGTACGGCGACGGTGGAGTCGGCCATCTTGATGAACTAAGCTGCAGTAGGAAGCCCTCGAGGCGGGAATATTATATTCACGATCCAACGACGAGAGCAAGTGGCATCGGAGACCCGTCACGCCTAGCAACACGAACTCGAAGAAAGCAAAGATCGCTTGTTGCTATTAAGCTTTGCGAGACAGGTGCTTCTTGTTCTCTTTCCCCCCCCCCCACTGGCTGCCCAGGTAGGTATTGGCATGAAACTCTCGCCAAGAGTAGAGACCGAGCGCAGGTCCCAAAAGTAGGTGCCCCAAGGGTCCGCCAAGTCGGCATGATGGGTGTTGGCGACGCCTTCTGAAACCCCACTCATTTTCCTTGTCGCGCGCGCAACCTCTGCCGTCGGACGAAATGCCAAGCAGGAATCCAGACCCTTCCGCCTTTCAAACGGTTCAGGGAACAGCTTAAAACGATCAAAGGGTATTTATTGTAAGGATTTACAGCATGATGTACCCCAAGGCGGGCTAATGAGCCCTGGTCACAGCGACGGGCGCTCCCGAGAATGTGGCTCTTAATGTGGGTTTTCTCCAGCCACAAACTCCACATCAACGTCCCTCGACGTTGGAGGTGGCGGACCTTCTCTCATGCTTGACTCTGCTTTCCATTGCTCGAGCAAGAGCTCAAATTTGCAGTTGCACAAGCGCACATGCATCCTGACGGCCGACGAGGGTGTCATGTCGTGCGGTTGTGTACTGCGCGGTTCGTGGTGACTGGCTGAGCGCCGACTTACCTACCTAGGTAGTATGGTACACGATGCTTAGATGAACGGCTGGGGAAATGAGTACCGAGATACTACCTAGATATACAGTTTTTCGCATGTTGTTAGCCTATACGGCAAAGCGAGATCATGCTGTTCTGGGATTGGGAAGCTACTAGCGGTCTCAGCATAAATATTCATCAGCAACCTTGGAACTAGGTCGATGAAACTCGCTGTCGATAGTCAATGTCGGTATCCAAGCTGACAGAAAAGTCTCCATTGAGCTCTATACACAATCAATACACTAAGTTCTGCAACTCAGATATGAACGTGGTGTTGACAGGTCAACCACGATGGGTTCACCGTGTGATAACATCACTGGTCTTGGAGTTACGCTTTGCGTGAGCCCAAAGTTGCTCTTCTGTTCCACGCTTCGCAAATGTGGCCAGCACTTCATCCACTTGGCATCCACACTCCCTTCTTCTTCACTGAATCTACTCAAAGAGTATACTCCACTGCCCTCCTTGTTATCCACACCTTTTGTCGCGTTTGTGCGTTGAGACAACCCGATCCCTTTCGCATACCTAGGTATGCATGGGCAGGGGCCATCAGATAGCCCAGTGGTTAGCTATGGCTGTTACAGTAGACCTATGCTTCTCATAATAACCCTAGAAAATAGTCTCAATGAGTTGCCCGAACAATCTTATGACACGGAACGCGAATTGCGAGTTTTGGAGCAAAATGTCACCCCCGAGCCGGATCAGGTTTGATCCACAGAGTCAGGGTAATTGTGAAGGAAAGAGACCTTAGGTGTCGTCTTCGTTGGATGCTCCAGAGCCAGAATCGTAATCGAAGCTCCATGACCACAAGTGCACACGCACTTACTTGTCACAAGGATTCTGAGCTTTGTATTGCCCCATTTTCAGTTCTCTTCAAGAACCTGTCCTGCGAAACTGGCCATCCAGGTTGACATGCCTCGGCAGAAGCCAATGGAGTATTTGAGAAGAGTAACCACGTTGATGACTACACTGTACAACCCAAATTACACTTGACACCCACGATATTGTTTACCTAGGTAGTCATTTGTTTATAACTGGGATACTTAAGCGTCAGTAAGTTTGGGGCAGAAAGGAAAATACAGCAACATAGCGTTTATATACCTTTTCAGAAAATGCGTACTTGATCCTAGATATGTACAAAATCTTCAAAATAGCAAAGCACTCAACAATTTGGCTCTTTAGTATTTATTTTTTTATAGACTAGGGAGGGGCCTGGCCCCCACTGATCAGTCAGCGGCGTAAGTGCCATTAGTAGTTAGTACTGCTTCCTTGCGGGACCCCTGCCAAATCCTCCAGCCCGGCCCAAGTTGTCCTGGATCGCCAGCGATCAGCATGGCTTACACACAGCCAACTTTGCTTCTCTGAGCAGTATTTGACTCAGAATAACGCCAATGAACAAGTCTGCTCCTCAACTCACAAATTCACGGTGTCTGCTTCCACCAGAGGCAGGGTTCCTCAGTTGATGATCTGCCGCCTGCTTAGCTGTGCTTTGTTGTTGTCTCCGGCTGCAAGTGCAGTCCTTTGAGAACGTCTGACAACGTCTCCGGAGAAAATAACGAGACTGTCGCGTTGCGCTCATTTCAAGGGATGTGGGAAAGGAGTGTTCAAGCTGCCAGCCCGGCTGGGTCTCCACCATACTGCCTTCACGCGGGCAGGCGTGTACTTCTGTCGTTGGGACCAGGATGAATGATCCTTGTGTGTTGTGGTCGCTACTGCATGCACTCCTCACTCTTCTGCTGGTTACATTGTCGTAACCCAATGAGCATTCCTTTGGCTGTCAGCCCAGTGGAGCCTCATCACAGCCCACCTCCGTCGGCCCTCTGCGTGAAGGAAATCGAACACAGGCTGACATGGCCCCCGCTGCTCCAAGATCGCCCGTTCTCTCTCCTGGGAAGACCCCACTGAGGCTTGCCGGGCTGTGAGCCACTGCCACGGTGACATTCGCTGATGGGTGAGACCCGGGTGCCTCTGTGCTGGAGATGCCTCATTTTCGGGACGCCAGCCCCCAAATGAGGCGCATCCTTGTGATCCCAAACAACCCAGCGTCCGTCCCGACTTGGCTAGTACCACATACCCAACACCACCTCCTTTGGCCATCCACCAGTGTTGGATGAAGGTCTAACTGCAGATCCCAGGCAGGAGGATATGGTGAGATGGGATACTCGTTCGATGCAGTAGTGCTGCTGTTGCTACCGGGTTGATTGCTCACTTTTGTCACTTGCGGCGTGCTCAAATCTGCGCAGCCTCGTTCAGGCCAGTGCCATGTTGCTATTTTCCCAACATGGACCCTCTCACTCACACTAGCGCTCCTTCTGCTGGGGACGTATTTCTGTAGGCTCAACTTCTGCTTGCGCTGCGCATTCTCTTGTCGTCTTGCCTTCTTTTCGGTGATCCCGAGGTCGCTTCCCGACTTCCCTCCTCCTCCACCGCTCGACTGCGTTGTCACTTGGTTCCTTTCTCTCGCGAGGCGACCAAGCTCAACGCCTCAAGCGGGCGGTAAAGGTACAGAGCCCCGTATCAGTATCTAATTCAACGCAGCATTGGAGCGAGGTACCGTGGTGGTAGACGGCCTCAGTGCATACGTAGCCGAGAAATTGGTCCAAACGGCTACTATGGTCGCCACGAGCACTGTAGGGGGGTCGGATACGGCCACCGCTTCAGCATTTGTTACCTCGTCTGCTGCCTCAGCCTCAGCGACCTCCTCTGCCGTCACAACACATTCCATCGCCGTGGGCGCGGTATGCCTGCCCTTGAACTCCCTGCTACCTAGGTACCCGTGTGCTGATCGATATGAGAATACAGAACGGCTTCAAGTTTCAGCCTACGACGACGAATGCCTCTGTTGGAGATATAATAGGTAAGAGGCAAACTGACCTTGAGATGTGTCGCTCCACACTTCGGACGTACAAGGACTGAGAATGTTTGTCAGAATGGAGATTTTATCCAACCGGACATTGGGTTGTCAGAGCAGCATTCGGACAGCCATGCATACCATACGAGGACACGGGTCCAAATCTAGTCGGCTTTTCATCAGGTCCTCAAGATGTGGCCACGACTTCAGATGATGTGAGTACGTTGGATCTCGTGTACCTCGCCAGTCGACTTAACACTGCGACAGGGGCCCAGATTCCAAGTCCAGGTGAACGACACGGAGCCCATCTTCTTTTACTGCGCGGCATCAGGTTCTTGCGATGAATATCACATGGTCGGCGTGATCAACCCTACGGTCAACCAGACTTACGAGATGCAACACGAGTACGCTGAGAATGCCACCTACCAAATGACGCCTGGTGAAGCCTTTCCGAGCGAGACCGGCTCCTCGACTGCATCATCCGCCACGGCCACGTCCGGCGCGTCGACTTCCAGCGGCTCCTCTTCGAGCGGCCACCTGTCCGGCGGTGCGATCGCAGGCATCTCCATCGGTGCAGCAGCAGTAGTCGTCATTGCAGCCGCGCTCATCTATCTCTTCGGTCGAAGGAGTGGAGCCGCCAAGGCATCGGGCGGGCAGAATGAGGTTCATGTGTACCATGGGCCGCTGCAGGAGGCCAGATACGCCGTATCCAACGGGGGCCCGAAAAGTCCCGGGCAGGAGACGTTCACGACGGCAGGATACTCGACGGCGCCCTCGGTCGATCCCTACCAGATGCAGATGGCGCACGTGGCACACGGAATCGGCCATCCTGTCCCTACGGGGAGCCCGCCGCCGTTGAGCGAGCACTCGCAGGGCTTGTATCAGCAGCAGCACTATGGGAGTGTGCCGCGGGGCTTGGGTGGAAGCCCTCCCCTGGGCGCGGACCAGCGCAGTACAACGCAGTCGGGCTTCTTGTAAGTTGGCCCATGCCTCTCTCGGTTCCTCGCGAAGAGGAACCTCAAGCTGACAGACTTGGCAGTCCCGCGACACAACCGACGACCCAGTATCAATCACAACCACCACGGCAAAACATTCCGATAGAACTACCCACGTCTCTCAATCCCGGTGGGTCGCCTCTTCCGCAGTACGCCGATCCGAAGCCGTACAACTGGGCTCAGTCCGGCGAAGGGACATATCGGCCAAGCAAGCCTTTATGAGCCGGCGCGGGGGCCTTTTGTTGTATCTTGCTGCTATTCCGACGATATTGGACGTGTGAATGAGGTCTCAGAGAGTCACCAACCCATCTCGGCGTCTAAGAGATTTGATATAAGAGCAAAATGGTATTAGGTATGAAAAACGATGAATGAGGACGTCATGTTTGAGGCCCGTGATTGCAAGGGCAGATATTTGCTCTGTCAGGAACATCTCAGCCGGACTCCACCAGAGACGTGGTGAGAGACAACAAGGACGGTCTTCTGTACTTGAGCAAAAACTTTACTGCCTCCCCTCGAGGCTCACATGCCACAGGGAGACGACGGCCTCCTCCGTACCTAGGTATACAGGCTGCTGCCCGATTGCACTGCAAACCGATTAATAATATCTCGACAATTTTTGCTGGAAAGCCACAGCGTTCGCACACACGAATGCAGCATATCATGGCCATTGCCTTGGTGAGGTCTTCTCTTTGAAGATACCTAGGTACCGAGAACTCTGAGCTTCTGTTTGTCAGGATCCCGAGGTCGGCATCATTCGGTCATTGTGTTAAGCCGAGCAGGGCTAAGGTAGGGGTGCATCGAACGCGAGACTGCCTCTCAGGCCGGGGGTTGATGCATGTGCTGTGGCTCACGCACATTTTAAGTTAGTCGTATACTACCTAAGCCCTTTGGTTCGAGATCTTCGTTGCTCGCTAGCTTCCGAGGTTCACAGTCATTAGGCTTACTTTTACATTTGTAAGCATAAGTGGAAAGTGAGGTGCAGGCCTCTAGACACATATATGTAAAGTCCCGCAGTTCACATTCGCCTGGGGTGACGACCTTACATAAATCGCCAATCTTTGATTTTGTGCACACCTTCGTCACACTATCATGTCTGAGACAAGTCCCCCCCGCTGCTGCGCAGAAGGATTCAAATGGACCGGGACGCCGGTAGGCACCATCGGGACCCTCGCTGGCAACCAGACGTACATCACGGGTGACAACAAGGAGGCAGGTATCATGATCGTTCATGATGCCTTTGGCTGGGAGTTTCCGAATGTCCGGCTGCTGGCTGACCATCTCGCCCGCGAGGCCGATGCGACGGTGTTTGTGCCCGACTTCTTTGGGGGCGAGAAGCTGCCTTGTGAGCGGAATTGCGGTTCCCTTGCATCTCTCTGCTCGATGCCACCCAAGTTGAAGTCTACATGCAAAAAGTCTTGTCCTCACATTTGTGTCTAGGGGACGATCTCATAGCTGAGCGCTTCGTGGCCATGGGCGACGTCTTCACTTCGTTCCTGAAGAGGCAGAGCCGCGAGATTCGAGAGCCAGGTCAGTCCAATCCGTGTACCATGGGTGATGGATAAGCTCAGATGCAAGGCAACCACGACGGCCGCGTTGGAAGGCTTGGGGGCCAGGCTATCACGTATACCGCCTTGCTGGCTGGAAATTGACAATAACATTTCTCATCGACAAAAAAACAGCGATCTTCGCTTCCGCCCGCGCCCTCAAAGACGAACATGGGTTCAAGAAAGTCGGCGCGTCCGGGTACTGCTACGGCGGATGGGCGTGTTTCCGACTCGCCGCCGCCGAGCACGACCCGCCGCTGGTCGACGCCATCAGTGTTGGGCACCCTACTTGGCTGACCAAGGAGGACGTTGATGGCGTTGGCAAGGGCGTCGCAGTGCAGATGCTTGCACCCGAGATAGTACGTTGTGATGCTCCTTTAGAGGATACTCGTCCCCAGCCGCCGTCTTCTCATTTCCAGCGTGGGTGGTGACCGCAATGGTGGGAGGTGGGGGAGAGAACTCTTCGTTCTCAATATCATATGCCACTGAGGGCTCAGTATTGACATGTTGCTGCCCAACAGGACCAAACCTACACCGCCGAGCTGAAGACCCACACTTTCGTCAAGTTGCAGGAGCTTGGGGTCAGCTTCGAGTATCGGCATTTCCCTGGCGTGGTGCACGCTTGTTTCATACGCGGGAACGAGGAGACGCCTGGCGAGCGGGAGGCGATGGTGCAGGGGAAGAACGCGGCTGTGTGCTGGTATCGCGAGTGGCTTCATGGTGTCAAAGCTTGAGCAGACTGCGAGTGTGGGCTGCACTAGGGGCAAAAAGAGCAGGGGCAGTGGAGAAGGGGAGGAGAAAAAAAAGAAGGGAGGACCCGTCATTGTTTGTAGCACGGTGCAACTGCGACGCAAGACAACCTGGGCCAGACGCAGACGGCTGCTGGTGGGCAGCAACCTGTCCATACCTAGGTATATAGGATCCGCGTTAGAAGTCCTGTCAATTGGCTTTCAGAGAAATCCTGCGGTCCCTTGGCGTAGCTGTTTGACCTCCGTGGCTACTGATGAGGACGGGGCGTTGGTATTGGCACTAGCCATTACTGGCGAAGAGGTAGTTAGCTGCCACATGTGTCCGACCGCTTGGAGGTTGGCACCGGTCACTTTTTGTTTTTGCCGGGGAGGGTGTTCAATTCCCGCTTGGCGCACACAACTTTTTGCCATCTTGCGCCTCTTTTTGCTGCTTTTCGCCCAACTGCAGATGCTTGCTTGCGCATCCCGACCCTCCCAGCATATCCATCGTGACACCGTGCTGTATCGTTCCGCCGCCAGCTGATGAGCGTCTTTGTGTCTTCGTTGTTATTTCGTCGTATATTGATCATGCAGACTGGAGCCCGCCATTCGTCTGTAGGTTGCGTCGCATGGTTACATCACCCATTGCCCATCGTGAGTGACCAACTAGGGTGGACGTATCGATGATCGCTCTTCTCTCGCCTTATTGTCCCAGCACCCATAGGTAATGCGATGGATGTGAGCGAGTAGATGACAAGAGGTAGGGGTGACACGAGTCCGAAGAAAAGAGCAACAACAATCAAGCAACATTCACGAAAGAAACAAAGAAACATAAATTTTGAGGTCGCATGTCTTTCGGGCGTAGGAGTGAGACAGAATCAGACTGAACCCTACCATGACTTTCCCAGAATTCTCTCAATCGTGGCCTTTGGCATACAGTATACCGGGTCCACGAGTTGCGTCCCAGGAAACTTGAGTAGGCTCAACCCCGTCATCCCGAAGCACGTGTGCCACACATCTACCATATCCCCCGGCCGGTCGGCGATGCCACCACCCTCGGTGTCCTGACACCGCAGGATAAACTGGATCAAGGCTTCTCGATCGATCCAATGCACCCGTCCGATGATCTGCAGGCTACTCAGCACCCACCAGCTATAACACACATCCTCGTCCTTCTCCGGGCGGCCGTTCAGCCCGCCACCGGGGATCTGCCTCTCGCTGAGCCACCGGCCCAGCTTGTCGACGTCGACGAGGTCGAGCCGGCCCGCGATGGCCAGGGCGGCGACGCACGTGAAGATCTGGCCCGAGTGCGACTCGGCGCCGGGGCTGAGGCCGTAGCCGCCGTCGAAGTTGGCGCAGGCGACGATGTGGTCGACGGCCTTGGGGACGTCGACGAGGTCGAGGAGGTTCAGCAGGGACAGGGCGTTGAACGCGCCGTAGAGGAAGCGCGTGTCCTCCTCGCCCCATTCGTCGCCGGCGAAGGTGCCGGTCTCCCTGTTTTGGAGGCTGGCGATGACTGTGTGGGGTGTTAGTGACTACTGACTGGACCGGGGTCCTTGATACATGGGGGGGGGGGGAGTGAGGGGCAGGACAACAGCAGCATGAACAGACAGAGTCGGAAGAGAAGAACACTTACACTCGCCCACCTTGGCCTTGCCCTTGCCTCTCTTCTCGAGCTCGTCAAATGCATCTACCATGGCGAGGATCTGCACGGCACTGACCGTGTAGAGCATGTGCGCATCGTGACCAGGTGCCGCACCGAAGCCGCCACTCTCGTGCTGACAGGACAAGACAAAGTCTATCGTCTCATCTCGGGGAAGGGCATCAGGGTGGCCGAGCAGGTGCAGCGCCACCAGGCCCCAGTAGACGCCGTTCAGGCGGAGGTGCTCGGTGAGCCAGTAGTCGTACTCATCCTTGCGCGTGTCCAAGCTCTGGATGTACCTGACGTGGTTGGCGGTGGCCAGCTGGAGCTCGTCGGGCAGCTTGTCAAACTGGGCGGACATGATGCACGGAATTGTGGTTCTGGATCCCGTGGCAGGTTCACGTCGAGGATGTTGGCGACGGCTGGTGGTGGCGGGCGCGTGTCGTCGAAATCCGGCGGGAATCTTATGTCATCCATCCATGGCCGCGCGCTCTGCCGAGGACAACGCGCGAATAGTGGGTCCTGACAGCTGGGAACTTTGATCTTCATTCCTAACTAAGCCCCCCCCCCCCGCCGGAAAAAAAAAAAAGGAGACCAAACACAAGTAGCAACGTGAAGAGAGTGTTGAAGTGCAGTGCAGTGCAATGCAACGGTCGGATGAACCAAGCTTCACCAAGGTGTTGCACACGTGAACGTTCAACGTTGTTCATCTGGCAACGCGCGCCTGTCGACGTGACGTGACGTGACATGGAAGCTCTCGCGAAAGGGGCCGTCGATCTTGCGAAGCTCTGGCACATGACATGCAGTGACCGACTCAAGTGTCAGTCACTGCCAGCAGCTGGGACGGTCCAGCCAGGAATGGAAGGGGAGATGGGTGGACTTTCAGTATCAACAATGCATCACGGCGATCAGCAGACTTTCGGTTGGGTTCTCGTCATTGCAGTATACTTTCGCGAGACCGGATGAGTTGAATGAACCCCGACTCAGGAGCCCATCGTGAGTTCCGGGGCAGCGACTGGTTCATCATGTTCCTGGCGGGATCGACAAAGCCGATGAAGCGTACTTTGTTCGCATGTCAGGCTCTCTGTTCTCTGTCAGGGCTGTCAGGCGGTTGAGCTGACAAGGATTCGCCAGATGTGAAATGTAGAACGTGCACATCGCATGATCACATGTCGACGGGTTCTGGATCTCCTCCTTTACCGGATCCGTGTTTGACAGGTTGATCAGTCCCGTTTTGGCGTCAAATTGTTTCTTTCTTCAAGAACAAGGCAAGGGGAACGCCGTTGGGTGTTTATCATGGCCTGAATGATTACGAAGGTATGTGTGTGATAACTGCGTCATCTTCCAAACTGTGCAAATGTCTATCCCACTGTCTTCGTGGTCTGGAACTTGACGGGCTGGCGGGATGAGCCACAATGGGCATTGAAAAAAACCCAGAGGGTGG
Source organism: Dendrostoma leiphaemia (assembly GCA_026120015.1). Taxonomy (NCBI): domain Eukaryota; kingdom Fungi; phylum Ascomycota; class Sordariomycetes; order Diaporthales; family Erythrogloeaceae; genus Dendrostoma; species Dendrostoma leiphaemia. The sequence goes on along the minus strand of JALRMF010000103.1, from coordinate 107,440 downwards.
ACATCTGAAGGCCCACCCACCATGTGATTGCGCTTGTCGCTTTGGTGGCCGTGCCGTGCCTATTTTTGGAGGTTAACCCTGAAATGACTGGGCCTTTCTGGTTGCTGGCGGGCTCTTGGCTGCCCGATCTTGGGTCAGGACAGTGCCGCGTTTCAGATCGGGGGGGGGCTGTCGCGTGCCTGATCTAAACCTGTTTGGGTATGGGGCCTCGGGGACCCTTTCAACTGCCCTTCTGCAAACTGCAAATGTCGAGACCCGACACGAGTGCATGTGGAATCTCGGGCGGAATCAAGGTGCCGGCCTCTCGACAATCTCGGAAGGAGGAGCACTGGCAGACTGGGCACACCAGGGGGCAAAGAAGAGACAGCATTGGCACGTGCGAAGCCGACCTGGGAGTCTGACTCGAGGCTTGGCTGGAGATAATTTCATCAACACTAGCCACGGACCGTTGCTGTGTGTTGTGTTCGTGGGCCCTGACCTCGAACGGCATGTTCCGAAAGTCTGTGGTCGTAATGCAACCTAGGATTGTCAGCCTGGTAGTCGATTCATTCCAGGGACAGCAGCTTCCTCGTAGCGTAGCTTAGCAGACCCTCAGTCAGTCCGCGTGTCGCATGAATGACAATATGGCATAAATCTTGTGGTGCGTCGGGCGGAATCGATTGATCGATGGCCAGAATTGTGTTGTCTTCTAGATACCGCTTGTGTGTGGAGAAGACGTTTTGTTGACTACAATGTTCTGGCGAAAGCTTGGCTGCTTTTCGAACGTGACGGCGCTTTGTCCCTGGTGGGCCTCATCAACCTCACCCCCCCCCCCCCCGGTTGATGGTATGTTTCACGGCGCACTTTGCCTTGAACGTCGAAAAGCCGCTGCGGCCGGGCACATCTCAAACTCACCTCTCGCTGGCCCAAGCGACAATTCCAATCACATGTGCTTTCAATTTCTGGACTGCTTCGTGAGGATTGTGTCACGGTGACCGCGACCGCCTGGGGATAAGCCCCGCGCCCACATGTACATACTGTACGCCGGCGCGTGGGTAATGTTTCAGAAGGGCGGCCTTTTGTCGCACTGAACCTGGGGGTTGAAACATTTTTTTGAGTGCCCTCACTCAGTAGCATTCTGCAGAGCAACATCACCACCACCACCATAGTGACCACCTGCAGTCTTGACTCTTGGCACCACTACACGAAGGCCGGGGAGTTCATCAGTAGTGGGCCGTATACACCATGTACTTTATCAAGGACATCGTTGATCTGCTACAATTGTGCTTCGTGGGCAGGCGGGCGACAGCCCGTCCTCAGGGGCTGTTCATCTGCGCCTTGGATTTACGTGCTGCACTGTCCCATTTCTCACCCGTGCTGAGGCCACTCGAGGACGTGCCCGGACCATCACGGAGTTTTGTTGACCTTCATTTGAACCCTTTTCCCGCCTTCACAATCTAATTCCAGCCATAGGCTGAAGCTTATTCCCGGCACCTCGTCATCTCACATCGACACTACCCTCAAGTACACGGCTGCCACGTTGAGGCCGGGATACCGAGCAGCAAGATCTCCGTCTGTATTCACCGGTTCCATCTCGCCGACCTCAGCTCAGCCAGCCAAGACAAGACAAGACAAGACAAGAGCCTCAGGACCAATACCAGAACCAGAATCAGATGAGCTGTACATGCCATGGGCATCGTGTGGTCTGTTCGTCTTTGATAGGGCTGTCGTGGGCCGAGCCCCCCCTCCCCCCATCCCAAATGCTATTTTTTGATTGATTGATTGCTTGCTTTGCTTGCAATTAGCGAGCTAACGCATGAGAGGCGCAATTGCGGATGAGCTCCTCATCAAACCAAATCCAGCAGCAATCTTACCATCACAACCGCTCACGCCCTGTTTTCGGTGATCACAGCGCCGGGTCCTAAATCTCATCGTCTGTCCGCTTTGCTGTTCCCATTTTGACACTCCCTGATTGAGAGGAGCTACGGAGTACTGGGGCCCTTCTCTGCATCTGATCCACGAGCACTCAAAGACCTCGCAGAGAAAGAGGAGCCACGGGCAGGCCTGCGAATGCCATAAGGAGCGGTCTGTAATCTCGTCGTGCGACCCTGTCACATTCATAATCACTCTGGAATCGACCGAGCGAGAATAATTCCCGTCCTCATCAGCCCCAACGTCTTTTGCACCCAATCCGGCGGAGCGCAGCGCTACTTACTCCTTAGAGAGAGGGAAGGATAGGAAGAGAGAGAGGCATCATCCTTGACACGATATTCTTTCTTGGTACTAGCAAGTCTTGTTTCATTCTACGGCATTGCGGCATAGCAGCGGTTGTTTCGCTGTACTCGCCACTTTCAGCGCAGCGCGCATACCAACCAAACCGCCTTGCCCGTCGTCGTCGCAAGCTTCCATCAATTCGATCGGTTATACTGGCTGTTGATACGGGGCAGGCCTGGATTGGAGCCACCTTGATCCAAACAACCACACTGCGCGGGCTGTCGGGAGATCAATTCGGAAGAGCGCATCATCAGTCCCCAGTCAGGCCTCAAAAGACATGGTCAGGTACTGGGCCAGTCCGAACCTCGAAGCCTAGAAGTCGTTACGAGTACTGTCATCAGTCATCGTATGGACGTTCTGAGCGGTCACCGTCAAACATCATATCTACCCGTCAAAGGCCCTGAGCCTAAGAGCCCTCCTTATAGGGACTGCCTGGCTGCAATCCCCCCCTCCCCCCCCCCGGCCTTTTCCCTCACCCAGGTACATAGTAGCTTTGCTGGCTGCTTGGCACGGCAATCGTCTAGTTTTCACTGCTAGGGCTGGTCGACTATTATTACGATTCCATCGCATCCTCGGATTTCAGATTCCAGATTCCAGGATCCGGACTAGACTGGGCAGCGATTCAGTGCTACAGTACCGTCAGGATGGGACGCAAGAAGCCAGTGCCTGGACCGCTGACTCTGCATCAGACAGCTGAACCAGGAACGGGGGCCAAGCAGCATGGGGGTCAAAGGCAGCAGCATGGGGGTCAAAGGCAGCAGCAGCAGCAGCAGCAGCGGGAGCAGCACCACCGCCAGCAACAGCAGCAGCAGCAGCAGCAGCAGCAGCAACAATACCACCACCAGAAGGCCCAGCAGTACTACCAGAACCCGGCACCCATCTCCAACCACTCCAACGGAAACATTCACAGTGTGAACTCGAAATCGACCATCCCCACCCTTGGTGAAACAAGTCAACGCCTCTCACCAGAGGCACCCGGCACTACCAGCAACAGTGCCAGCACCAACTCGCTGTCGTCGAAGTCGTCACCTCGATCCCTCTACACATCCAAATTCTCTCCTCAAAATCAGCAATTTACTGCCGCCAACGCCCACGCTCCCACTCGAAGCCACCCAACAGCACGCACACACGCTCACGCACACGCATCTCCACCGCATCTCCAAGAAACTATCCCGCGCAAGAATAGCCCACAGCAGTCTAGCCCAGCGTCTCAGCCCCAGCGCGACCGACACCAACACCTGCACCATCAGCCGAGCCCGCAGGATTCGCCTGCCTCTACCCACGAGACGAAACAGCCTCACATCGCCGAGCTCCAGCACCAGCTGCCCCCTCTTACCAGGTCTGCCACAGCGGCGCCGACCACCCGCCAGCATTTCAAACCCACACATCCATCAGAACGCCGCCTGAAGTCCAGCCACGGTCGCCGGCGCGACGAAGACAAGTCTCACTCTAGCAATCGTACCAAGCAGGGCGGTTTCTTTAACTTCCACAAGTCGGCCAAATCGTCCGATCCCCTACCGCCGCTACATTCTCAGGGGCCCCAAACCGCAGCCTGGGCGCGCGACGCAATGAACGGTAATGATCAGCCTCCCATCACCAAACAGAGTTCAAAACAATCGGGTAAGCACAGCGCCAGATCATTGGAACCGAAGCGAAAAAAAAAAAGACGTTGCATCTTTGCAATTGTTCCACCCTCTCTGACTCCGTAACCCCGACACCATACAATCCGGCAACCCGACACCGTTCGTTGTGGGGAACTTGAACTGACCTTGTGGATTTTATTCTGTTCCTGCAGACACCCCCTCTTTACCCTCGAAATCCGAAACCTCTTTAGCGGGCAGTGACCCGACCTCCGCCCCCACCTCAACAACAAAGAAAGCGTCCAAGCCGAAGCCCTTCACATTATTGAGCAGGACAAAGTCGCATCGCGATAAGGACGGCCGTAGCCCGCGCCACACCCCGAGTCCTCAAGAAGTGAGGGACGCTACTTTGACCCCCAAGGCACCTGGAATGATGGACCTCGAACGACCAGAGCAGGCGCACGTCGCACAAGGCCCGAAGACCGCCACGATACCGCACGACCGAGCCTACAGGGAAGCAATGTCGTCTTCGTCGAGAAACCACTCGGCAGACCGTGCGCCCTCGCGAGAACATTCATCCGACCGGCGCGGTCACTACGAAAAAGAACATGCAAGACATCAGTCGACGCCGAGGGACAACAACGGTGCATCGTCATTCTTCAACAATCTGCGGAGAGAAGGCGGCCGGGTGGCCGAGTCAATTGGCAAGGGCTTGTTTGGGAAAGGAGGCCGCAGTGCGAGCACGACCGAGAGAGACCCCGTCGATGACGAGCACTACGTGCTGAAGGTCATCAACCTGCCACTGGTCGAACAAACCCGATTGACGAGGATATCAAAGAGGCTGGAAGAGTCGCGGGACAAGACTGAGTTTTGGATGCCAGCATTTCCTTGGAGGGCAATTGACTATCTGAACTACAAGGGATGCGACGTCGAGGGTCTATACCGAGTACCTGGCAGTGGCCCACAGATCAAGAAATGGCAGCGGCGGTTCGACGAGCGTAAGTAGAGACTGGCGTGGGTAGTCGTGAGAGGAGGAGGAAGTGCTGACGTGACCTGCAGATTACGATGTCGACTTATTTACACAAGAAGACCTTTACGATATCAACATTATTGGTTCGATGCTCAAAGCCTGGCTTCGCGAGCTGCCCGACGAATTGTTTCCCAAAGAGGCCCAGGATCGCGTTGCCAGGGAATGTGCCGGCGCCGAGAAAGTCCCACAGCTCCTCATCGATGAATTGTCAAGCCTGTCGCCGTTCAACTACTACCTACTTTTCGCAATCACCTGCCACCTCAGTTTACTTTTGGCCCATTCCGACAAGAACAAGATGGATTTCCGCAATCTCTGTATTTGCTTCCAGCCATGCATGAAGATCGATGCTTTTTGCTTCAAGTTTCTCGTCTGCGACTGGAGGGACTGTTGGAAAGGGTGCAAGACCGAAGCCAAGTACATCGAGGAGGAGTACAAGCTATTCGATCAGCCACCACCGCCTGGACTGGGGATTCGGAAAAAGCTAGAGCCAAGATCCGAGTCAAGAGGCGAACGCCGGCCATCTCCTGGCCTCACCGACAGAGATGAAAGGGACCGCAACATCTCCTCGTCCGACAGCAATAGCAGGAAATCCCCGCACGGCGGAGACCAACCCCGACTTAAGAAGAAGAGCCCTCCACCACGCGAGAACGGGAGGGAAAATGGAAGTGCTACCCCGAAACCGGTCAACACGGGCCTGCAGGAGACACCACGCTCGGGAACCCAAGAAGCGGATGATTTGAGACCATTATCGCCCATCAAACCACTGTCTCCGCTGGGGTTCTAGAAGTGGCCCCTCCGACTTTGCTTTCGAGATGTCGGCTGACCGAATAGCCACCCGTGTGGCCGAGACAAGGCTCTCGGACACCTAAGACTGCGTCCAATTTACGGTCCAGTGTGACGAGAGATGCGAATGACGAATTTCCTTTGTTTGGCGGCCTGTTGAGCTGGAGTACTCCCAACAACGCTTTGGCACACATGAGAAGAAAGACCAAAAAGCCGCGTCGATGGAGAAACATGATGCTGCTTGAGAGTCGTGGTTCTGTATACCCCGGAGGCTTTTGGACCAGAGGTTCTTATTTTCCACATCCCAGAACACGCATCGCGATCGTTGTTGCATTTTTCTTGTCTCCTCTTCTCTGCACAATGGCATCTGTTTTGCCTGCAGGTTTATTTTGATGGAGAGAAGGGACTGCGCGGAGAAGTCGCCGACACTCTGACGATTATACCAAGACTGCGTGCAATTGCACCTTGAATACTCACAGCTCGGCATTCCCTACCATGGTCGGTTGGATAGGATCCTCGAGAACGTCGGAATATGGGAGCGAGGATGCGTGGTGGTTTGGTGGCATCCATGGATATGTGTTGCCCATCAATGATAAGGTCCCGAGTGAGGTCTTCCAAAACAAGAGTTGGAAAAGGACCTTGGACGGGCGGAATAATTGTATACTACATCTGTAAAGGATAGCATGAGGACTCATGGCCTCGTCATGCTGCGGCAGGTGGACAGTAACAGAGTGAAAAGATATCAATTCAAAGTCCCAAATTCTGGTATCTCCTCTCCCGTGAACAGGTTTGCTGCCGTAATCCGTATTTTTCATGCCAGACGCCAGACGCCGCTTTTGACTTTGGATGATGCGAATAGGTTGAGACCCTTCCCTAGTGCTATAGGCCTGAGCTGAACACCGAGGGGTTGTCGTCCTGTTTTAATTCACCACGTTTGATGACCATTCGCATTGGTCACCGTGATTCTCCTCCCTAGACTGCCCAGAGCGCGCGGCAAGCCGCCCCGACGTGCAGGATCCAAGTGGAATGCTGTCTTCAATGCAAGACCATTGACATGTTGGCTCTAGGAGGTTCCCCGCAGATCTGGCCCAGGACTCTGGGGTATGTGGTGGCCCTGGCGCGATTCCAGCCACCTCAAGAGGAGCGAGCGAAACGACGGAAACATCTCTCCATCCCAGGCGAAAGAGGTTCCCTCATTTGCCCGTCTTGCGCGCATTACTCCTCATCTTTCTCTCGTTGCGCCGCGCCCTCTCTTTCCGTTCCCGCCTATCCCCGCCCCGCACCGTCTCGCCCTCCTTGAGCTTGGCCTCCTGTGCCGGCTTGACCTCGACGACCCAATCCGGGTCGACCTTGCCCTCGGCACGGTCCCGCGCCCGCTGGTCGCCCTTGTACCCCCACTTCTTCTCCCACTCGCCGCGATCCTCGTTCCATCGCAGGTTCTTGCGCTGCTCCTTGGTCTTGGGCGCGATGCCCTTGCGCTTGGCGAACTGCTCCCACCTCGTCGGCGGCTTGGGGGTCGGCAGCGGCTTCTCGCGCGGGAGGGGCGTGTGCGCGGGGGGCAGGGACAGGAGCACGCCGTCCGTCTTGGAGGCCGTCAGGGGGCACGTCGTCAGGAGCTGGTTGACGAGCGACTGCGCGCCGTCGCGGGCCACGGCCGCCAGGGAGGACTCGAGGTCGGCCGGGTCGAGGGCGAGCGGGTTGGGGTCCGAGGCGAGGAGCAGGCCGAGGTCGAAGGTGTAGGGGGTCGGCTTGTCGACCGCGACGGGCAGTTTGGGTTGTTTGGTGGTCGTTGCTGCCATGGTCGTTCGCGGACTTCTGGGACGGTGTTGGGATCTTGCTGCTCTGACTTCTCTTTCCCGTTTCCTTTCGAGTCCCTCGATTCCCTGCGATGAGTGGATGCGTATGATCGCGAGTCCGGTATTGAACGTGAAGGGCCAGAAATTCGCGCGGTGATTGCTCCTTTGACCTTAATATGTCTCGGCGGAGGAGAACGCGGCAAAGTCGCAAAACGAGCAAGGTCGACTTTCTTGGAGTGAAGTTCTGAACTTTTTTTGCCTGCCGTCCAGTCGAAGTGGACCCAATTGCAGGGGTGGCTCCTTAGCGTCCGACATGCCGGCGTGGAGCTAGAATTTCTTCAACTTCGGCCGGAGCTCTCAACGTCGCGCAAGCCTCCGGTGCGCGTCAACCACCTCAATCGCACGCCGGATCAAGGCGCAAGGCAAGGCCGATCTCGAACACCACAAAGACGAGGAGGGCCGGTGGAAACTTCCCCACAACATGGCTTCGCAGAACTGCTGGAGGTGCCTTCTCAGGCCCTCAACGGCCGCAGTTCCATCGCCGTCATCGATGCGGCCTCTGGTGCCCGTCGCCACGATAATACCGCCCACGACGAGCACGAAGACGAGACCGCCCACGACGCGCCACCTCTCCACGAGTGCCTCCTGTCGAGCCACTAACCCCAGCGGCGGCACCGGCAGGCTCGGCAGACATCAGCGCTTGGGCAAGCGCATGAGCCTGGTCACGAAGAAGAAGGACGTCGTGCACTTCAAGCGGCCCGCCCAGGGCGAGCGCAAGGCCTTTCGCAAGCGCGTCGTGCTGTCCAACAACAACGCCATCCCCGTGCGCGGGCTGGACGAGATGACGGCCGCGAACCTCGCCGCCCCGGAGAGCGCGGGCAAGGTGCTCAAGATCCCCGACGTGCTGATCGACCCGCTGCGCGCGAGCGAGGCCTTCAAGAGCAGCCAGACCTGGAACTTGTTTCACAGCCCGCACATGCTGGTCCGGCCGGAGACGGTGACGCTGTGTGGGCGGATGCTGGAGTGCGCAAAAGAGGGCGAGACTGCCCGCGTGGTGGTGGCGGGCGAGAGGGCGGCCGGGAAGAGTATGGTACTGCTGCAGGCTCTGGTGAATGCGTTCTTGAACAGATGGGTGGTTATAAACATCCCTGAAGGTAAGCTGTCATTGTAATCCTGTTGCTTCATCTGCGCAGGTGCTGATATAAGGAAACAACCCAGCCCAAGACCTTACAACAGCCATGACCGACTACGCACCCATCCCAGACACCGAACCCCAGCAATGGATGCAAAACGTCTATGCTCTCAAGCTCATGGCAAACATACGCAACGCCAACCGTTCCGTCCTCGAGAACATCTACACGACGCGGTCGTACGAGGAATTCACCAACCCGGTCGCCGAGGGCGCCACGCTCGTCACGCTGATCGAGTCCGCCCGCGAGGCCGAGCAGGCCTGGCCCGTCTTCTCGGCGCTGTGGCACGAGCTCTTCGTGGCCAAGGCCGACGGCGCGGGCACGCCCCGCCCGCCCATCCTGTTCGCCGCCGACGGGCTGGCCGCCTTCATGCGGGCGTCCGACTACCGCAGCCCGTCCTTTGAGCGCATCCACAGCCACGACCTGGCCGTCGTGCGCATGTTCGTCGACGTCCTCTCGGGCAGGACCCCGCTCCCCAACGGGGGCGCCGTCGTCGGCGCCACGTGCCGCAGCAACGCGGCGCGCAACCCGAGCATGGAGCTCGCCATCGACCGCCAGCTCGCGCGGCAGGCCGGCGCCGCCGAGCTGCCCCCGAGGGACCCGTACTGCCGCAAGTACGACGCGCGGGCGGACGAGGTCATGGAGGACACGGGCATCGAGGTCGTCAACGTCAGGGGCATCGGCAAGGCCGAGGCGAGGGCGCTCATGGAGTACTGGGCTGCGAGCGGGATCCTGCGGGCGCAGGTGGACGAGAGGACCGTGAGCGAGAAGTGGATGACGGGCGGTAACGGCATCATTGGGGAGATGGAGCGGGCGGGGCTGTTGAGTCTGAGACTGTAGGGCGTCACGTGTGGGAAATTAAACCCCTGTACATGTGGGTATATCGAAATGCTGGAGAATCGAGTCTCGAAGAGTATATTGATTCAGGCAGGAGTACTCGCGATGAGATGGAAGATAGCCATGAATGATGCTGTCCTGGGTACGTTGAGTTTCGTTCTGAAGTACCTCGAGACTATAGTAAGGGAGCTCAGTGACTTATTAAGTTTGAAGAGCCCCTAGATCAGGATCAACTACCTCCAACCTCTGACTTTAATCAGCATCGAAGTGCCGATCGTCTCAGGGGGGACCGTGGGAGCTGCGCCGGCTCGACGTGCCGACGATGGCGCATGCTCATGAGTCTATCAACGCCAATGGGAATTTGCGAGGGGAAGACGTGTGAGTAGGTGTGATCCGACGAAACGGTTCTCGCTGGCGCAGTTGGCGACGATTGTAGAAGCTCAGGTCGGGAGACGATAAGAGATAGATCAAGAGACGAATGGGCCAAGCGAAACATCGGACCGTTGCGGGCAGACTCACGGGAAGGGGGATGAGGACCTTTCGGAAGACCTTGCGGAAATTTAAAAAGGGGGCAATAGATCTTCATGTACAGTGGCTATTATAGCTCTCATGCATCTAACGCGGCAGTCCACTTTCCATAAACGCCAGGCCACTGTAATTTGGTGACCAATGGACCGTGAAAACACATCCAACCATTTCCGTCTACTCGTCATCCTCATCCTCGTTGTCGTCTTGAGCAGAAATGAAAACAAGGCGCGATCCATTCCCAGCCGTTTGCCACAACTGAAGAAAAAGTCAGCACATTGATCACCGAGCGGGAAGAAGTGACCGGGGAGGGCGTTACTCACATCGAGCTCCGTGTACTCTTCAAGCGTGTTCAACCACTGGTCTTCCGTGAAGCCCTTCGCAATGACACGCTCCTTCACCTTGCGCATGCTGAGCTCCACGCCGAGCTCGTCGTCCTCGTCATCGGCATCATCAGGCAGACACTGCCGGGTCTCCATGAGAGACTTGACCAGATTGTAGATCCTGCTGCTGACGTTCATCTGCCTCTTGCCGCCGCCAGCGTCCGTGTTCAGACTGTCCTTGCTGGCCTCGACCAGACGCAGAGCCTCATCCACGTCGTCCTGGGAGACCTCATCGGAAAACCTGAGACGAGCAAGAGCCTGTGCCAGACGAACGACACCCAGAAGGGTACGAGGGGTGGTGTGTGCGAACTGCTTGCCTCGCTTCTCGGCTTTCTTTTGTGCGTCCCGCATCTTCACGTACGTTTTGATGAGGTACTCGGATACGTTCTGTGGTACAACTGGCCTATATCCACGAGCACGCGCGATGTATGCCCGGACCTCCTCTGGTGGGAACACGATCTCGTCCGCGGTGCCAATGTCAGGGTGCTTGTTGTGCATGTGAACGTACGCCACGTGCTTGGCAAGTTGGGCGTCCTTGTCGCGAGAGGCGGTGTCAAGGAGAAGGAAGAGGATATCGAAACGGGAGAGGAGAGCGGCAGGGAGATTGATGTTTTCGACTGGGGAGAGCTTGGGGTTGTAGCGGCCGTACAGAGGGTTAGCCGCAGCGAGAATAGAGGTGCGTGCATTTAGGGTCGTCGAGATGCCAGCCTTGGATATACTGATGGTCTGCTGTTCCATAACTTCATGAATAGCCGTTCGGTCATTGTCGTCCATCTTGTCGAACTCATCGATAGCGCAGATACCATTGTCAGCGAGGACGAGTGCACCACCCTCAAGAACCATCTCGTCCGTGACAGGGTCACGCATAACGGCGGCAGTCAGACCAACACCACTGCTTCCACGGCCGGAGGTGTATACTCCACGTGGCGCCACCTTGGAGATGTATTTGAGCAGCTGTGATTTGGCCACTCCAGGGTCACCCATCAAGCAGATATTGATGTCCCCACGGATTTTCATGCCATCTCCCATCTCCTTCGAGACACCACCGACAAGGAGCAGCAGAAGTGCCTTCTTGACGTCCAGGTGTCCGTAGATCTCCGGGGCGATCGATTTTGCAAGGTACTCGTAGACGTGTCCAGATCGTCTATACATATCGATCTTGCGTGCCACACCTGGATCAACTTTCATGGTCTCGTATGCCTTCTTGTGCTGAAGGATATAGTGTGCCTCAAGGTAGGTGTCGGTCAGGAGGCCAGCGCGCATGGCCCTGAAGCCGGTGTATGGGGTCGGCAGGAAGACGCCAGAAATGTCAACGACGTCGCCGGGATTGATTTGACGCACAGCACTTCCATAGGCCGATACAGTCAGAGATCGGGGGATCTGACCAATGGGAACCTGCTCAGGCAATTCCTGAACCTTGACCTCCTGGAAGGGTAAGAACTTGGAAGCTCGAGAGGAGGGTTGCAGTTGGCCCTTGGTTTGGTTGGCTTTGCAGTCTGCCGAAGGACAGACGGATAAGGGCCCAAACTGCCTGTCGGTGACAGTCTGGAAAATCTCGCAACCGCATCGGTCGCAAGTGTATGCGCTGACCTGCACCAGAGGCTTCACGTCCGAGACCCTGGTCGCAATAGCTCGGACGGTGATGAGCTTGCCGAGATGGTCACCGCGGACCTGGCGGACGGACAAAGTCTTCACAGGACCCTCCGAGGTGGACGACCTGGGCTTGAAGACCAGAGTGTAACGCCTGGTAAGTTGCGCAGGGAATTTGTCCTGGAGCAGAGTGGGATCACTCATGGCTTCGGCGCCTTCCGTGATCTCTTGATTCCGGGCCTGTCGTCGTGACATCAAGACATCCAGCACGTCGTCTTTGAATCTAGCTCCGACATCAGTCAGACAACTTTCGTATTCTGGGGTATACCGTGACATACGTGGGATCTGCGCGAGGCTCGGGCATGGTTTCGTCAACGGCTCTGGACAGGATCTCAACATAATGCTTGGTATTGTCCTCGATGGACTGCACCAGTTTCAGGGAAGCGACATCCTCGCCCACCTCTTCCTCCCACTGGAAAAATATCAGCGATGGCTAAGGTCGAATCTTGAGTGGGGGGCAGATCGCACCTGTGCGACATCGTCAAGGTCAACCAAGACTTCGTCGATCTTGCGGTCGGCCAGCTCGCGCATCATGTCCTTGTACTTGTGGTAGGGCTTCTTCCTGTCGGCGCGCTGCTGGCGGCGGCGCTCCTCCTCTGCATCGTCCTCGTCCATAAAGTCGTATTCATCACTGAGGTCATCCTCACCAATGTCGATGTTGCCGAGGGCGTGAGTGATGTTCTCCGTGGGAGAAGCCTTGAAGTCCTGCAGAAAGGTCTTGAAGGCGGCTGCAATAACCATCGGTCAGTAATTCGCTATTGCGGCAGTGCGCGACAGGAAGAAGCATACTCAATTGGGCCTCATAGTCGACGGGCGCTTTCCACGAGAGCAGCGCCATCCTCGCGATTCACAAGAGGAGGAGGATAGAAGACAATATACAGGATGATGGGAGTATCTAGAAGATGAGAATGGGGGGAGAGAATGCGGCAGAGGACTTCGCAAGTTTTGTGAATAGTCTGAACGACGGAAGAAAACTGGGCGCAACTTTCAATGTTAAAGAGAACTGCAAATTTACGGCGCGTAAATGGCAGAACCGCGACTTGACGCGTCGCAACGCGCCTCGACTTGGAAGTGCTTTAGCCTCAAACAGAAAGTACTTGCCGCTTCGGTCAGATCACACTTTCCAGCATGTACTTTTTGCTAAGGACAGCTTTCGCGCGGAACTACCAGGGTGGCTGGCCCCCTGCACGTCCGCCGTCAGGGATTAGCCCTCCCAGACGGGTAGCCACTAGGACCTAGGTAGTCAGGTACTTAGGCAGGCAGTCGAGATCGATGAGCCGAGGCAAAAGGGTTTGGCGGGTGTTGTTTGTATGGAAGCTTACCCGGCACATCATCGAGCTTTGATGGCTTCACTCGCTCTCCGGACCTCTTCTTACGTTCGACGTTGAATTGCTCTCGCTCTATTGGGTCGCATCTTGTCTTGCAATATGTCTCAGCGGAAGTCAACAGCTGCGGAGATATCTCTAGTGCACCTGAAGAACTGCCTCGTTAATTTGCCGTCGTCGCTCGTCTCTCTTCTTGTCAATGTCGATACCGTGAGACTTACACCCTCCGCTCCCTGCCCAAGATGCTTTTGCGCCCCCATAAGTGACTGACACAATATCAGCCCGTTCAAAATGTCGTCGTTGAGCTCAGCTACCGAGACTCTTCGCCAAATGCAGCGGATAAGGCATCAGGCGCGCCGACCCAGAGATCGGTCTACCTGGGGTGGACTGGCATGCCGAGCAAGAGGAAGCTTGCTTCAGTAGTTGGGAGGGACGGGATCAGTGGCTCGAGAGGTAGCTCCGGACTGCGGGAGCAGGAGGTATCCCTTGTCGAGATCGACCCGACGCTCGCTGGCACACTGGGCCTTCATGAGGGCCAAAAGGTCATGACTGCGATTCACACAGACCCACCACTGGCGCATACCGTCAATATTGAGCCCCTGACGCCGGACGACTGGGAGATCATTGAGCTACACGCCACCTTCCTTGAACTCAACCTTCTATCTCAGATCCGGGCTCTGCCGAACCCGGCATACGCTTCAGTAGCTGGGACAAACCTCGGTCCGCATCCGTTGACCCTTCACCTGTCGCCGACCTCGACTGCAAATATAAAGATCTTGTCTCTCGACCCACCACAGCCGTCAGATGTTGCATTCGCCAAGATCGCGCCGGACTCCGAGGTCATTGTTGCGCCAAAGGTCAGAGCAAAGTCTTCTCGAGGCAGCAGGGAGAATCGAAGCGTTGCCAGCACGTCCAGAAAAAGTGGACGAAGCACGACAAGCACAGTCAGGAGACGGAGCCAGCGTGAGGAGCGCAAGCCTGCCCTCTTCATGAGAGGTGTGGATCGCAAGCTCTGTGACGACTGGTTCGACGATGATGTCGGCATTGAAGAACTCAGCATCTGGGTCGACCGTGAATTGCTAGTGTCCAATGAGTTCAGGGGGCTGAAATGGGCAGCAGTAAACCTCATGAGACCTGCAGGTCTCCAAGAACCAGGGCCTATGCAGGGACAGCCTGAACCGCAAGCATCTTTCGAATTGTTCAAACCAACCCGAAAGATTGTGGCCCAGCTACTGCCATGGGATGACCCTCCCAACGGACAGACGGTGGCTATGTCAAGTCTCCTGTGTTCGGCATTTGGTAGCGCGGGTCTTGTTGGAGGAGTGGTCAAGATTGAACCCGCGTCACCTCCTCTGGCGAAGAAGTCGATTCTCAAGCCTGATCTTGGAGACGAGGACAGACCATCAGTGCAGCATTTGAAGATCTTTCCCTTTACTTCGGACAACACAACACAAGTTCGTGGCCTGAAATTCGGTGGAGAGTCAAAAGCCGAACGGGAGGAGGCGGCCAGGAGGATCAAACAGCTATATGACGGAAAGCAAGGCAAGGGTTTGTTCGATGGGCCTCTTACGGATGGCCTGCCGTTGAGTGCGCGGCAAGGACTCAACCAGCCATTAGGTTGGGAGGGCGGGCTTATCAAGTTCCAACCCCCACCTGTGTCTCAAAGCTCAGCAAAGGATCCTCCTGCACACTGGATCCTGGGTTCGGACTGGCAATTGCCCATTGAGTTCCAGCCCCCTATCGCTCGTCCCTCTTGGCTGCCCGCATCCGACGCTGGTGATGATCTGGGATCCGAGACTCCTCTTGTGGGTATCGATTCCTTACTTCGAGATCTTCAGTCCCACATTTCACAACTCTCGTCTGTGCTATTGACTGGGGCACTGGGGTCAGGCAAGACCTCAGTTGCACAGTCAGTAGCAAGGTTTCTTCGGAGGAACCAACTCTTCCACACGACCTATTTTTCGTGTAGGACTCTAGTAAATGATGAGAGCAGGATCAGCACCATCAAGGAGACTTTGACCCGGCTGTTTCTCAGCGCAAGCTGGGGCGCTCGCCTGGGTGGCAAGGCACTGGTGATTTTGGACGATCTGGATCGACTCTGTCCGGTCGAAACAGAGCTGCAGGTTGGGAATGAGAATGGCCGCAGCAGACAGATCAGCGAGGCTATCTGCTCAACGGTTCGTCAATACTGTGGCCAGGGAAGCAGCGTAGCCTTACTGGCAACTGCGCAAGGCAAAGACACTCTGCATAACGTCCTTGTCGGCGGCCACTTGGTGCGCGAGATCGTTCCACTCCGAGCGCCGGACAAAGCTGCTCGACGGGTCATTATGGAAGCAATCACCTCGCAGAATGCCGTCCCTCAGCAGGAGAATGATGCTTCCACCCACGATGGCAGCCGTCCTACAACAGCCGACGGTAGCGCCGCTGGCGAGGACAATGCCTGGATGGACGGAGCTAGCCCTTCTTCGAAGACTGAGGCCTCGTCGAAGCTCGGTGGATTTGCTATTCAGACCGACTTAG
The DNA here is from genome assembly GCA_026120015.1 of Dendrostoma leiphaemia. Taxonomy (NCBI): domain Eukaryota; kingdom Fungi; phylum Ascomycota; class Sordariomycetes; order Diaporthales; family Erythrogloeaceae; genus Dendrostoma; species Dendrostoma leiphaemia. The sequence continues at coordinate 91,568 of JALRMF010000103.1, read as the reverse complement.
ACCTTCTTGACGTCGCAGGTGAGACTGATGGCTACATGCCTGGCGATCTCAGTCTGCTTGTCTCGAGAGCTCGCAACGAAGCTATCATGCGCTCGTTGATCGGCACATCTCCCGAGCTTGATGTTGCAGCCATCCCGCTGGGACGCATCGACTTTGATAATGCGCTGAAGGGCTTCACTCCAGCTTCACTGCGCAACGTCACGCTGCAGAGCTCAACTACGACTTTCGACTCTATCGGCGGGCTAACAGAGACCCGCCAGGTCTTGCTCGAAACTCTTCAATACCCAACAAAGTACGCCCCCATCTTCGCCCAGTGTCCTCTGCGCTTGCGCTCTGGTATCTTGCTCTATGGCTATCCGGGATGCGGCAAGACACTTTTAGCAAGTGCCGTTGCGGGCGAGTGTGGCCTCAACTTCATCTCGGTCAAAGGTCCGGAGATCCTTAACAAGTACATTGGTGCCTCAGAGAAGAGTGTACGAGACCTCTTCGAGCGCGCTCAGGCTGCCAAACCCTGCGTTCTCTTCTTCGACGAGTTCGACTCGATAGCTCCTAAGCGTGGCCATGACTCCACCGGTGTGACGGATCGCGTGGTCAATCAGCTCTTGACTCTGATGGACGGTGCCGAGGGCTTGTCCGGTGTGTATGTACTGGCTGCTACGTCACGGCCTGACTTGATAGATCCTGCGCTCTTGCGGCCCGGCCGCCTGGATAAGTCTATTCTCTGTGGCTTCCCGGATCTCGACGAGAGGGTGGACATCATCCGTGCGGTCGGCCGCAAGGCCAAGCTCAGCGAGGCGGTGCTGCAGTCGGACGAGGAGCTCGCTGAGATCGCCAAGCGTACCGAGGGCTTCTCCGGCGCGGATCTGCAGGCTTTGGTCTCCAATGCTCAGCTGGAGGCTATTCAAGATGTGCTCAAGGACACGGACTCTGCCGGCGGTGGTACCGGTAGTACTCGTCGGCCTGGGCAGAAACACGGCACGGGAAAGTCGATTGGGTCGTCAACCCACAATTTCGTCCAGTTTCGCTACGGCGAAGACGAGACGGGCGAGGACGAAGCTCAACGAGGTTCGAATCGGTCCTCGGAACTAGCACAGCAGGCCATGATCGCCGCAAAGCTGGAGAGCATACGGCTCTCCCGCAAGAAGGCGAAGCAGCAACGCGGTGGTGCCGCCGAGCCTGAAGATGGCAAGACTAACAGCAAGGGCGTTCAGCACAAGGAAGTGGTCATCCAGTGGCGGCACCTGGTGAAGGCGCTCGACGGCACCAGGACGAGTATCAGCCGTGAGCAGCGGGCGTTGCTGCAGAGGATCTATCGTGAGTTCGTGGTTGGTCGCAGCGGGGAAATGAGGGATGGGCAGGCCAGTATGGAGATTGGTGGGCGGAGTAGCCTGATGTAGTCTCATGCATAACGTTCCTAGGTAGTCTAGACAATACGGTATGTCGTGCCACGCAAGCGATGCTTGTTATTTGATGAATACCAGCCACACCTGGGCACTCTCAAAGAATGCCCCTATCGGATAGCCCGTCCGGCCACCGACCGCTTGTGCCAATCGATGGCCTGTCCTTTTGACATATGTGGGCAGTGCAGTGGCTAAGCCGGTGCAAGCTGCTAAGTGAGCCTCATACCCCTTCCGTGAGGTTCGCTGCATTTATCCTAGGTATAAAAGCTTGACCCATAAGAGATTATCCTGCAAGAGGTTGTCCCATAAGGGGTGATCCAACAGAAGAACATGTTAAATGAAATCGTTCGGCAGGAGAAGATCCTACAATACGACATCTAACGACATTTATATGATGTGTTACCAAATCGTCGAGGTGTATTCCGCATGCCGGTGTACATATTACGCTCATCCCATAGACAAATGCACACTCTACCCCAACCACAGTATCACGCAGCGAATCATTCTCGTTGGGTATGCCTGTTCATATCACGAACGTCCAGCTGTGCCATCGTGGCTCAGAAGTTGGCCATTCGACGAAGGCTACTCAGCAGACCTGTCTGGGAGCAATTCAGACTCCGAGGATACCGTTGTGTCAGAAACAGAGTCGATCATTTCTGTATCATCCACAGCAACCACCGTGTGCGGCGATGAAGTGGAGGCTATTTTTAGACGGCTCCTATTGTTCGAGAACTTCAGGTACTTGTGGCCGCAGCTGGTGTCTTCATGTGGCTCACGGAGACGATGTACCCGGTCCATCGAAAGACTCCTGCGCCGGTGGGCCGACGATCTGGGCACACTGGCAGCGAGAGAGGAGTTCAAAGAGCAATACGGCGCTACATGTCTTTCAGCGTCTCGATTCATCCGGCAATCGCGCCTGAATATCGCCCATAGGATATGGGACGCGCATGGCCACCTAGAGGTGGTCGAGCCGGCGACCGACAAGGTCGAGGTCCAAGACTTGGTCGACGATGAGACTGATGATTTGGACCCATATCTGATTTACGACATTGTCGAGAGATTTCTGTTCGAGACGGAGCCTATCAGACTTCTTGAAAACAGTGTGAAAGCGTCCATAGAAGCGACTGAAGTGAAGGCACAAAGCTTTCACGAGATTGTAGATACGTGGATTTTCAACCTCATCACAAGATTAACACAACCATCCATCGCTGAAGGAAAACAGCGATTATCATGGACTTGTGTAAGTTGGCTGCTCTTTGAACCGCCCCTTTCACTCTCTTCCATCACGAAAGCGATTGACTTGTGCATGATAGAGGTGCGGAAGATGGATACATGACGACTATGTCGAATTACAGCCCGGAGCCGTTGGTCGCCTTGGCAAGCTACTACAAGATGTTTACGACAGCTCACCCGGGATTACCCAGAGAAATAGCATCAATTCGTCATTGAAAGATCTGATGGGCAGCATCAAGAGATGGGGGAATTCATTCAAGCCGAGCGAAAGCGGTCCTCGTCTTCCTCAACTTCGGGCCCTGCCGAAGAAGCCCGCTTCAGATCTGGGCGTATGTCCAGTTCTGCCGGACACGCCTCAAGAGGACCACAACTTCATTCTATTGTGTATCCCATTCCTTAGATGGGCTTCGAAACTTCACCAACCCGAGGTCTGTAGGATCAACTCTGACCAAGAGTTCTTTCGCGTGCTACGGTACAACTACGCGTCCCAGCGCGGCGCGACACCCAAGTCGTGGGCTCGACTTCGCAAAGTGAATGAGATTCACTTCGTCAAAGTAGGTTTGGTCGACCGCACTTCGTTGGATTAAACCTAACCAGAGACAGTTTGAAGCATACAAAAGCGGATTGGTAGACATCCAGACCAGGCCGTCCATTCCCCCCGAAGACCAAGTTCAGCAACAGTACACATACGAACCCTCCCCGGCAGAAACGAATCCACCCATTGGTCCAAACCTGCTTATGCACTTGTTTGAACATCCTGACCACGCTGAGGTACTGCCAGTCCTCTATCGGAAGATCCCGAAGAAGCTCCATGCTAAGCTGGAGGCCTGCCCCGTGAAAGGCAGCGAAATCGGATGGGGAGTGCAATTCGTGGAGGGAATGGATTGGGTCATTGTATTCCTCTATGGCAGTTTTGGGTTCTTCTCAGCCTTGCTCGTTGCAGTTGTTTGGTCCATCGTTCGCAAAGATGTACAAGGTGGCTTCGCTATCGGCGGCTTTATGCTTGCGTTCTTGGGATTTTGTCTTGGTATTGCACGGACGGAGGTCCAGCTGGGTCTGTAATCATGTGGTGGAGGAGTTCTGTCTCCGCGATGTCTGATCATCCTCCAGTGTTTATATAACTAGACAGCGAGTGAACATCCATCATTTCGATGTCGAACCTTGTCCAAGTTCTCTGGATATCAATTCGACCGCCCTCTTCGCCGAACCGAACGAGTTCTGGAAGCCACTACCAGCATGTCCATAACTGTGACAGACCACAGCCGTTCTCTTCTCCTTTGTCTCACCGATCGCCAACTTTTCAATCTCCACGCGCGGTCCGCCCTTCCTCCCAGGTCTGAAGCCAACGTTCACACCGACGACCTCGAACTGCCCACACGTGTTGAGCAGTTCCGGCGCCCAGTCCTTACACCGCGAGAGGATTCGCTCTGTGACCTCTTGATCCGGACGGGGGTCCCAATCATTTTCCTGGTATGTGCTTCCCAGGACCGATGTCCCCGAACCCAGACGGGGCGCGACCGAGGCATTGGCATCCGGGTAGAACATAGTGGTGATGTTCGCTGCCTCGCCCTTGACTACCACCGTCTGGCCCCTGATCGGGTATGCACTATCATCAGGGACGATGGTCCGCGCAGCGAGACCGGTGGCATTGACATATGCGCCAACAGGGGCGGTGATCTTGTTGCTCTCCAGGACGCTCTTCACAGCAAGGATCATTCCCGAGATGCCTTGATCGGCAGCAAGAGAGGCTCTGGTGATTCGACCGCCGAGTGTCCTCACCTTTTGTGCAAGGTATTGCAGATACACCGGGGCGTTGACGGCGATGCCTGCGTGGGTTGCGCCGCTGGTGAACGGAGAGGGCAGCCGGGAGGGATCTGTGACTTGAAAGTCTTCGACGTGGTGCGCATACCATATGCTTGCGGGGCCATCTGGTATGTACGCATGTGTTCCTGTCCTGCAGATAACAACATCAGATCTCATAGCCTGTCTACTTGCTGCGGCTAGTGATGCTGTACCATAGAAGCCTCATCGGCACTTGCTACACATGGATTCGTGAGCGGTTGCTTCTATACTAGTAGAAGGCAATGGTTGGGAGACGTACGAGTATTCCTGCTTCTTTTGCCTCTGTCCCACACGACTGCAACGTCTGAAGCCAGAGGTCATAACTCTCGCGGTCCCATTCTTGCAATTCGTATTCGTCTGGCAACGCGTTGGAACGCCAGATAGCACCAGCCCTACAGGACTCGTGATTCACTGTCAATCACCTAGGTACCTGATCACAGTGTAACGCACCGCGCATCTGTTCCCAGGCATACGGTTGGAAATGCTGCTTACCACGGAGAGGTATATTCGATAGTCGTATCCCCAGGCAAGTCTTTGGCCACGATCGTCACATCATATCCGGCCTGGAGGAGCGAGACGGCTGTTTGAAGGCCTATGACACCGGCCCTACGTAAATTCTGCATCAGGCAGAGCTCATTATATTGAGAGGGGAAGGGCACGTACCCGACCAAGACGATGTGTTTTTTAATTGACATTTTCTTGAGGGAAAGGGAGGAGGTGAATCTTGGCGCCTCGAGCTACTTACTTGCCAGTGACTTGTCAATCGGGCCAGGATCATTTTTGAAGAGCGAATTCGTCATCCGGCGTCGTTCCGTAAGTTCGGCCCAAATATATTCGCAGCACTCTCTGATTCTGAGAGAGCCCGTCTACCTAGAAACAAGGCATTACGCGCAAAGCTCTCCACATACATAGTACGATTTTCTGACGTTTCTGGGGCCACCATACCTCCAATTTGCCTCGTGCAGCAGGGGCCGGCCCGCAGACCGGCTCCGCTTCGCTATCACGCCTTCACCGGAACGGAGCCCTATCGGACCAGCCTCAGTCCTCTCGTCGGAGGCGGCGATGGCGTGATAGCGAAATTGATGGAGACCGCAGGGTTATGGGCTCAATGGTAGACTCAATTAGCCTTCGTGGTTCAAATCGAACGGGGGGGTTGAAAAGTCGAATAATCCTACCTAGGTATTCTCAGTGGTAAAGATGTTCCTCGTCAAACAACTCCGGCGAATTTGTAATTGACGCGCCGCCAAGATGGCTTCGTCCAAGGGCTCAGACGTCGTCGTCGTCGGCGAGACTCCCTCCGTCGACTCAAGCGTGGCCCGCAAGATCCTCACCAAAACCGATGCCGTCGTCCTCGTTGGCATTGTGCTCATCACGACCCTCCAGTTTCTGGACAAAAACTGCCTCTCCTATGCTGCCATCCTGGGTCTGAAGGCAGACACGCATCTTGTCGGGCAGCAATACTCATGGCTCGGCTCCATCTTCTACTTTGGGTATCTGGTGGGGATGCCCATTGCGAGCTACCTCGTGGTGAAACTTCCTGTCGGCCGTCTGCTCGGAGCAGCTGCCGTGTCCTGGGGTGCCATGCTGATGCTCATGGCGGCATGCCATAACTTTGCCGGCCTGGCTGCGGTGAGGTTCTTCCTGGGTGTGCTGGAGGCGCCCTCGCTGCCGTGCTCGATGGTCCTCATTTCGCGCTGGTGGACGCCCAGCGAGCAGCCGCTGCGCGCGGCACTCTGGTACAATACGTTCGCCGGGATCTTTGGCGGACCTCTGGCCTTCGCCATCGACAAGATCCGAGGCCCCCTGGAGACTTGGCGTTATATGTTCCTCATCTATGGCGCTGTCACTGTGCTTGCGGGGGTCGCAACGGCGCTCGCCGTGCCAGGCTCGCCTCAACAGGCGTGGTTTTTGGGTGGCAAGGAGAAGACCGACGCTGCGGTGCGGCTCGCTCACAACCACGGGGAGGAAAGAGGGCAAGGCCAGCTACGAGACAGGCGTTTCCGCGCGGACCAGTGCTTGGAGGCGCTGCGGTCCGGGAAGTACTGGATCCTCATCCTCTTCGCCTTCGCACAAGCCATCACCGCGGCCGGCATCACGAATTTCAACACACTCATCATACAGGGCTTTGGTTACTCCACCGAGAGGACCGCCCTGCTCGCCGCGCCCCAAGCTGCTGTGGGTATCGTGGCCCAGGTCCTGCTCTCGCTGCTGGCGTACTACGTGCGCGACATCCGCTGTCTCCTGTGGGTGCTCGGAACGCTGCCGGCGCTGGCTGGTGCTGTTATTATACACGCGGTCGACGTGGACACGCAGCGATACGCCGCGCTCGCGGGCGTCTATCTGATGGGTTTTTACAATGTTGGCTGGGTCATGGCGATGGCTATAATCACTGCCAACACTCGCGGGTCTACGAAACGCCCCTTTGTCAATTCGTCGATCGGTGTCGCTCTGGCCGTCGGCGAGATTGTAGGGCCACAGTTCTTTCTCGAGAGCCAGGCGCCACACTACCAGTTGGGTATCTATGCACTAGTTGGTGCTTATTCTGTGATGGTTCTCACTGGCGGAATGTACTGGGCGGCCGCCGTGGTGGCAAACAAATTGAGAGATGGCAGCGACAACGTAGAGGGCGGATTTCCGCATGAACAGGAAGAAGAAGCAGCAGAAGAAGACGGCGCCACGGAAGTTTATGACAAAAACTCTAGATACTCGTATTAAATATCTAGAGAATCCCATGGAGATATGCCATGGTTATTGTGGGAATATAGTGCACTCAGTCACCGAGGTACGTTATGCATGAAACTACAGCAGGGACACATTGTGTAGAAGCCGTCTATATAGGTAGCCGGGTGAGTGTGATACGGGCGTTTGTATACCATAAATGGTCAAGGTATACCTAGGTAGGTTCCCGAGTCACTTGAAATATATAACACCTAAACGGGATTCACCCGTAACCGGCTGAGTATTTTCCCGGTAGCCTTTGTACACATTCCTCAAAGTCAAAACAGCCATGTGATTAGAAATTTCCGATCAAGTAAGATGTCAATCATGTCTTTGTTGACTGACCGTGTACACAGAGCTAGCCAGTTCCGGCCGAACCGTCAGTCAATATCAGGTACTATAAGATGTCTCTCCATTGACCCCTATTGCAGAGTATCAATCCGTGTCAGCTATAAAGACCAAGTACCCAGGTACTGCTAATACCGACTCTCAAAATATGGCCGACGCGACTGGCCAGGGCGGCCCAGTATACGTCGTTCTGCAGCCGAAGCTCGATACAGAGGATGTGGAAGACCTACTTTATCCTCCCCGACAACAAGATGCACCACATCTACAATTCATCAGAGACAATCCTGATGGGTTCCTTCGAGTTGCTTCCCTTCATCCCAAAGCTCACAAGGTCGCCCTCGTGCAAAGTCGCGGCGATGATCCTCAGCTGTATATTACCAAGCATTGCGGTTTGATGGAATACTGCGATCCACCGTTCGAGAACATTGCCCGTGAGGCTCGCATCTGCACTTTGCAGGGCCCGGAGGTCGAGCGCACACTGCCTAGCGGGGCGCAGTTTGTAGAAACGCTCTCGTACCAGCGGCTCGAACAAGAGAGTGTTCCTGACGCATTGACGGTCGTCTATCTTCGATTCTACAATGGCGGAGAGCTATCACAGCTTGCGGAGAGGTATCGCATAGCGGATCAGGCTGTGCCGGAGACGCTGGTGTGGCATGTTTGTGAGTTGTCACAGGTCCTCCCAGTACCTAGCCAAAGGACTTACTACGTTACTTACTTATACTATATTGCTAGTGGAACAAATATGTCGGGGACTTAGATATTTGCACTATGGACTGATGCCAGAAAGTGAAGATTTCATTAGTGAATCTGATGATGGCTGGGACCCCATTTACTTGAACGACATGAACCCGTCTAACATTTTCCTTCATTTTCCCAGCCAGAGGGAGAAGGACGCCGGAAACAACTTTGACAATTCGTTTCCACAGGTTGTTCTGGGCGACTTCGGCGTAGTGAATACGGGGAGCGATATCGACAGAGCCGCAGAAGGCGGCGCGTACTCGTACGCACAATGCGAGGCTTACGACATTAGATACGTAGGCGTAGCGTTGAGACTGCTGTGCTTTGCGCAGGGTTCCGATGCCCCTGTTGACACTTCAGAAACGCCGACGTGGCCGGACAGGAGTGTCGAGGAATTGAGGGGGGTCGGAGTGTATTCTGATGAGCTGATCGATATTCTGCGGACATGGGACGGCATGGTGGCAGCATATGGGGAAGAGATCGATCCAGGTACCATGGAGGCCTACCCGGAGGAGTGGCCGGACGGGTGGCCGACTTCAGAATGGCTCTATAATCAGGTTCTTCCCATCGCATCTGCGAGAGTCACTCGGTATAGGGCGACCGGCACCGCACCCGCGATCCTTCAGGCGGGTTTGATAGACTGTGAGACGCAAGCACCGACGAGCATGACACCGCGAGTATTTGAAAATCCGGCTACTGCAGCAGCTGTTATGGATAAGTACGATCTACAGTGGACAACAATACCAGCCGAAAGAGACGAGGGTGGTAGGGGTATTGGAAACAATGATAGTATCTCTGAAACTGCAGCCGTACAAGTTAACGTTCACATTTATGTAAGGTAACTATTTTTGAATTTACAGAAATTGTAATAGGCACAAGATTCTTTTACATAGCTTTACTCTGAATGCATCCGCATCAGCTTAATGGATCTTTATAATTACGTTTGGTTGTAAATTCATCCGCAGCGTGTCAAGGAGCGGTCACTGGTTGCAGTATACATCGCGCCTGTCTGGGGCATGGGTACAGTAGGGACACCTGCACGCGAGATTCACCTCGACGATTTGCATCACATGTATGGACATTTGGTATCGTGCTTTGCTGTGCCTAAATACATAGGCAGTGTGTCACGTTGTGGCAAGACGGGAGTCCTGTGAGGGTCGATTATCAGCGAAAAGGGAGTACGATCGGGGAACATTCTCAATCGACAATACACGAATCCGATGTTTGTCCAAGTGAACTTTACTTGAGTATTCTTCTCTGGGATTTGCTAGTGTCCAACCATCGCCTGTCGGATACTCAGGTATTCCTCTGTAGGATAACCCCCAACCTAGGTACCTGTAGATAATAAATTACTGCAAGTAGGTATGTAGGTGACATCCCTTGACGGATGAAGAGGTCCATCTGCCAAGTTCCGGTGGCTAACTCATGGTACCTGCTTACAAAAGTCAAAGGCAAGCAACTATGGCAAGGAAAGATACTTAGGTAGTAGGGGAATGTTGGTAAGTTAAAAGACAGTTGCATACTTACTTAAGTAGGTAATCTAAGCTATACATGCCCCGAGATCTCAATCTCAATGACTTGGCCGCCGAACACAAAGTACGCATTGCCGTTCGAATCCTTCCACAGATACTGTGTGTCCACACCGGGTGCCAACGACTGGACATCAACCAGAGGCGATAGTGAGTGGCCTAAAATCTCCTTCGCCTCTTTAGAGTCCAGTCCTCTCGGCGCAGAGGATAGGGCGCACCCTTCGATGAAGATATCGAAATCTTTGCAGCGAAAGCAGTCCTTCCTTCCCAGTATAGGTTCGAATGTAGGCAGATACATTCTTACCAGCGGGAATTCTGTAGAAGGTCGACAAAGTCTGTCGCGGTGATCCTCGGTACCGCATAAGGGCTCGATTTGAGTCTTGGCCTGCAAGCTTTCCTCGCCAAGGCCGTCCGCAAACATGGCTTCTTCCTTCTTGCGATGACCAGGATCTACAGATCCGGTGCCACACTCCTGCTGCTCGGACTCTCCGCCCCCAGCAGATATACTGCCTGTCCTGACCCTGAAGGCAGATCTGCTTCCACTTTCATCCTTGCTGGAAGCATCAGAGAACATATCGCTGCGCCTGCTCACGTTATCTAGACATTTCAATTTCCGAGACTTGATGTCGCGGTCGCCCGAGGACATACTGCGCAACGATGACGGCTCGGACTTCTGAGAAGCATGGGCGCGAGGCGCTGTATTGACACTCGAAGGATTTGATAATTTTGTCAAGGTCGAAGGTGAGAGTTGAAAGGAGTATATGGAGCTCTCGTTCAAGAACTTGTTGACCGGCCTCTTCTCAGCCAATTTGAGACCTTGGATGGTCGACGTGGTTTTCTGCTCCAGGTAATTATTGAGTTTCTCCTGAAGCAACCCAAAGTCTGCCATCGAAGGAAGCCGCCAGTACGGATATAGCCTTCCGTGGGTCTGAGGAACCGAGAATCTGCCGTGAAGGCTGATCAGAGTGTCACAGAGATAACAAGGCTTCTTGCAAGAAGCTATGACCCTGGGCGGTACTAAGCATGAGCCCAGAATCTCGTAGCGAGCGACGATCTGGATCTCTGCATGGACCTTTGAATTGTGCAAGCTTGTGTTGACTCTCGTCTCGAAGTGGTTGGCTGGATCTTTGGAAATTGCTTTTTGCGTCCAAATTGGAAGACTGTCCAGTCGAAGGGGTTCTCGCTTGTGTGGAAGTCTTGCCAGCACGGATCCAATGGATGCAGCGACGTCCACATTGGAAGACTTTTCCAAGGCGCCTTCTGGAAGATGGACTTGCTCGACAGTGACCCTTCTCAGAATTGGGGTCTTCTTGGCCTCTTCGCAAAGCAATCTGGCACTCTCTTGCATTCTGGCAGTCTTGGCGAGGCACCGCAAGAGTCTTTTCCTCGCCTCCGAAGCCATGTCTTGGTCCTGAAGGCAATCGAGAAGAGCTCCGAATGGGACACTCTTTAAGAACTTGGCGATGCGGCGAATCAACGTCCTCAGAGTGTCTTGACCATGATCTTCCTCAGACTCAAACTCATAAATGTTTGCAAGCAGCCTCTCTGTCCGGATTCTGTACTGCTGAAGAAGGCCAGGAGAGGTGGTTGGATCATGTTTCTTCATCCTGGCCATCCAGGGGGTTTCAAGAAATTCCTGCACGCTGAGACCAATGAAGCGTTTCTGGCCCCATCGCTTGGGTGTCTTCGATGTTCGTCCTGAGCCCAAGCGTCCTAATATCCTTTCCCGGCACATGGCTACAATATCGCCGAAGACACGTTCACGTATTCTGTTGACTTCAGTCCTATCAGACACTGTAAAAGTTGTCAGAAGCGATGAAATTCTGGAATTACTCCCGAGCATATGTGACGATGCTTACGAGGCTGAATTCGGGATAGCTTTCCGAATACCATTTCGAATCCGTCCTGCACCTTGTCGAGGTGCTGTCCGCCCCAGGGTGTCTTCTTATTGATAGCCAGAATTACTTTGCACCCTCGCTTCGTAAGATCCTCCTCGATGCACACAGCTGTGATTTTATCGTCATCGTTCGAAGTGCCAGAGAGAAAAGCCAGGGTGGTCACCAATCTGCGTTCCTGCTCGAGTGACAGTGTTCTCTCGGGAACTGGATCACATGGCCTGTGAAGAGGCTGCACAGGGATTTGTACGTCGTTCCCAGGTAGTGACGCAAGCAATCCTAATAATACAATGTTCTCGGCACATCTGATTGTCGGGGACCTAGGTGCTCGAGGTGCTTCACACTGTGAGGATAGGACATGGCTGACAGCTTTGGCTGTTCCTTTTCCGGGCATCGATGTCGCCGGAACTGCAGTGGCGCAAGCTGCTTGGGACGGGTTCGTCGTTGATGTCGTTGCTTTGGCAGTCTCCGAAGAGCGCTGCGCCTTCTTGCGTCCGGCTTGAGTCTTCTTGATCTTTGTCGACTGGGTTGAAGACTGCTTTGCAGGCTTGACTCCGTCGGTTACCTTGCTCGGTCGACTGGCTGAACCTTGCGGCGCTTTTTTTGACTTGCCCTTCGCCATGATCTGACCAGATTGACTCACTAAGGCTTTCCTAAACAGTGTTGTCCCACGGATGCTATGCTGAAGGTTGCGTGCCTCACAATGATGGTAGTAGATGCTCGAGGTAGAAAAGAAAATATCTAGGGGTGATACGACGGCCACGACTTGCTATCAAGCCATTCAGTAGACTACCTAGGCACATTTTCTCAGAAGCTCTATGACATACGAAGCGATTGTACGAAGGGATGGTTTCCCAAAGCGGAGAGCAGGTAGGCCTCCTGCAGCTGCAGTAGCCAATCGACTCCACCCTCGATGCTGGTTCCCGAGCTCACCAAGTCGCTTTGTACGACCGTGATGACATCGGCTTTGATTTCTGCCAGTACTGCGCAATTTTCTTCTTCCCTTCAACATCTGCAAGATCTTCCCGCACAGACTTGCTCAAAACGTATCGCCATAACACAACCGTGACCCTGGAGCCTCGTTGAGTCAGCATTTAGAGGATTTTCCCTCTCTACAGTACATATTGTGCAGCAATAGCGGTGAGTACCGGAATATGTCTGTCTTGATCCTGAAGGCTGAGCGATATGTTGGCAACACTCTGATAATCGGACGCTACGAGGTAGCGTTTACGGCACCTGGGCAGATATGCTGCGTGACGACCTTAAGAACAGTCATAGGTTCGGGAGGTTTCAAAGGCTTACCTTGCTCTACAGACTAAGTGCGATAGCAATCGAGACTCATTGAATCACCATGATTAAAGTGTCAGTTGAATGCAGCCTCGCCACAGTAGTACCGCGACGTGTACCGACTTGCTCTACGCCCTTCGGATTCAGCCTCTTGAATGAAATAGATACAAACCAGTTGAGCGGGCCAGACCCCGCTGATGCGCCGTACTTGTATGTAGAGGCCAATTGCCTGTGAGATGCAAATCATCAGAGTGAAATCGGAAGCTGACTATAGGATGCCCCAGCTTCTGCAAGAGGTCTGAAGTGCTCCAGGGCTTTCGGCACACTGGCACACTGGCACACTACAGCGAGTCCACCGCAGGCGCTAGCCTGCCAAACCTTGTAAACTACATATGTAGGGTGGGAATGTGGATCTGGACGCTATCGAAGCCATGAAGCCGTGCGATGCAGATCAGCCATCAGGAATGTCATGTACCAGATGTATTTATTCTAGGAGTGAATACATCCGAGGGGGCAAACCAGCAATCAGTACGCTCTATAATGGGAGAAAATCGTTGGTACACCTGTGCTTCCCCATGTATATATTTTTTGCACGCAGGTAGTCGCTGCCGTTAAGACCGAAACCCCTATCACATCGATACATCCCCGAGGTCGGACTTTTGCGTCGGGGTCTTGGCTGCCATTCCTCTTGCGGGGCTTCGTCGATGAACAGGTTATGATGCTACTTAGGACGCTCATGGCGTGCATGTACTCCAAACACTTCGGCACTTCTTCGCAGTTCGCTAACCATACCGATTGGCCCGCGAGATGATTCTCCGGGCTTTCTTCAAATGTTAGCTTTCAATCTCCGACGCAACACTCTCCAAATGCTACCACATTTTCGCCGTTGATCCCGCCCTGTTAGCCTGTCCTGTCAAATTGTTTCATGTTTCCTTCCCGTTTCCCAATCCGACCATGACTCGGGAGGGTAATTGGGGCAAACCGAACGTAAAAAAAGGAAAGGAAAAAAACCTCAGCTTCGACGGCAGCATTCAGCCCGCCTGGCCGCATAGGCAAAGTGGAGACCAGGAACAAGGATGGAAATAAGCATAAATCGCAGACAGCCAGCGAGTATGGTGGAGACACAAAAGTTGAGATGAACCGCTGCTGTGTCCCGTGCCGGGGCCGCCCATGTCGTGTGCCTGAATGAGGTGAACGGAGACGCCCGTGCAGATGATCACAGCGGGTACCGTCAGTGCTGCTCTGTGCCTGGAAAAAGTTTCCAAACGATTTGACTTCGACGTTAGATGAGATCTCCTGGGGGGGTGATCGTCAGCGCGGTCTGACCGGGCAGGGAGGGTGCCGGTGGTGGTGCGGATCTTGTACTGATCTCAACACCCGCGCCGCGCTCCGTCGCAGCGAATTCATTGGGAGAAGGAGGACTGGGTAATAATCCCACGTTGCTTAATCTAGTTCATACTCGGACAATTTGACGTGCTATATACCGCGGGGCATGTTGTCCTTCTTCTTTTGTTCTGTTTTTGTTTTCATCAAGATTGAAGACGTTCTTTTTGTTCCTGAAGCCATCGGTGCCTCACCGATTCACTCACCGTTCCTTTGATTATCAGCGGGTCCAGGAAATAAGATCATCGTCCCAACTGCCGTCCTTTCCTTATCTACCAAATTACCGACCAGACCTTGGAATTTTCTTGGTCTTTTTTTTGTGTGCTTGTTTTCGTGTGGGTAAAACTCATGGGCGGTCCCTCGTTTCTTCGCCTCTGCGCTGTCTGACACGGTTCGACACCTGGGCAGCGTCTTTCGTTTTTCGTGACCGGCCTCACGACACTTGTCTTCTGCGACTTGCCCCAGACCGCGGAGACCCAGGACTTATTTCGCGCGCTTTCACTGCTCGAGATCTTACGAGATTCTGAAGACACGGGTGTGATCATTGATTTGGAAAATGCGACCAACATCTCTGGTGGTCGCCGTCATCACGGCCATTGGCGGCACCGACTTCGCGAGCGCCATGCCGGGCCCGTGGAGTGTTCCTCAAGGTGCGGCGACCCCACCCCCCCCCCGCAAAGTCCTCTGGTTTTGTTTTTACTGACTCCAGAGCAAGAGCATTTTGAGGTCCTCTCTCTTCGACAAACCACACCCTTCAACCCAGATGCGGCAAGCAACGTCCAGTGCTGGGATAAGGAAGCGTGAGTCACTCCCTTGAGAGTGTATTCTCATATTGCGCTCCACCCTTGTTCGCGTCACTAACAAAACACCCTCCTCCCCAGCCACATTGTCTTCCACGACGAGAACGTCGCACAGCTCGCCATCTGCGACGGCATCTCCGGCGACGAGACCAAGTGCCGCAGCAAGTCGAGCGTCACCGTCGGCAAGCGAGGGAGCGCCGAGTTCACGCTCGCGGCCCTCACCCCGGGCGCTACCATCAACATCTCCAAGGTCCGGTGGGCGCAGTGTGTCCGGGCTGCGAGGGAGAAGTGCCCCACGGGTAGTATGTCTGGGGTTTGTCCCGGCGGCGCGAGCAAGGGCGACGTCAGCTTTGAGTTGGACAGCACCATGTCTCCGATGGAGTTGTGAGATGCCTTGAGCCAAGGGCCAAATCGTTGCCTGGCAAGCAAGGGGGGGGGGGGGTTGGAGAAGACCCAAGGTGGAAGAAGTAGAGAGCATTGAGCAGCGGTCACTGTCGCCTCAGGTTTTTGTCAACTTGATGTGTGGCCAAGGCGGATGAATCACTGACATCACACGGCGGGTCCTCTGGTCTGCCAACTTCACTTGACTTCACTTCTAGTCTCTTTGGTCACAGCGGAAGTGCTCCATCATTGTGACCGGTTTAGGGGAAATCATAGGCGGCGTTCAGGGAAGGTTTCTCTTTGTGTTTACGGGTTTTCTGACAACAATTTGTGTCTCCGGAGCCACAGACTCGAGCATGCATATATGATCGTGATGATTGTATAGTAGGACAAGAGAATGAATGAAGACCATCTTCTGTCATCATGATCATCTGGGCCCCTGATCCCCTGAGTGTGACAGTATCTGTCGTTGTACTGATCTACTCTTGCGTTCTGAGATCAGTTGATAGGAATTAACTTGCCGCCTTTGTCTAGGTGAGTGCTCATCGTCTTGTCCTTGCATGTCATACAGCTGTCTCATTACCAAATTCGGTGGTGACTTGAGGAAACCTGGGCACCGATGGCTAGTGATAACTTCAGCCTCCTTTCATCCTAGAACACATGATCAATTTCACTTCCTTGTCATACTCTATACAACCAAGGAGAGAATGGTCTTATATGTGCCATTGTCGTCTGCGGTCCATGTGGATCTGTACACAGGGCAACGAGGACACAACCCCTGATTTATTCAAGACATAAAACATTTGGATATGAGAGATGTCCTGTTGTGCCGGAAAGTATGACGAAGGATTGAGCTGCCTTTGTTGCACAAAATGATAAGTCAGCTGGGAATAAGAAGTGAGACGAGATGAGATTGCGATTCTGTTCAAGGTATCGCGCTGTGAGGAAAAAACGCCAACACCGGGGCCACCACTGGTGTACTGAATCCAGAGAATATACGAATATGCAAGGTACAATGAAGTGAGTCATCAGAGGCAGACATATTGCCCTTAAGGCGTTGGCACATCCATGGATTGGTATGTTCTCAGCAATAGAGGACGGCCGCAAATAAAATTCAGTGAAACTGGGTATCATAATGAGCATCTCTACCATATTTTGCCACCTCTATTTCGATTGGCAACTCAACGGGGGAGATGCTTTTCGTGCCATTCATGCTTGTCCTCGAGCATTCGCACAAACCTCAAAGTCCATACCGCGTAATACACTCCTCCCGATGGACATCAAGACAATCCAGAGCACATACTCTTGTGCCGCACTTCATGCATCTCACCCGTCCCCAGTACCCACATACCTCACAGAAGTGCCTCGTCGGATACTGCGTGTCATCTTCTGTCCATCTGCCCCTAGCTTGGTTGTAGTTGAGCGGCGGCGCCCTTATGAGCTCCCCCAGCTCGACGTCGGTTGGAAGGGGAGGCAGCCACGACTCCAACAACGGATCAGAGTCTCCAGGGTGAGATGGTGGTATAAAGCGGGTAAAAGATCTGAGGATCTTGGAATCTGGCTCCGCGGGGGCAGTGTCTGGCTGAGCTTCGTCGGTCGGGGGTGCATCCGTCATGGTGACATCTGGATCCGGTGGCGGTGCGGGAGTTGAGGCCTTCTTGCTGTTACTTGTCGACCTCGACTTGATATTCGATGCAGCTCCTCCTTTTCTCTTCGCCGCAGCACTGTTCGCCGCAGCCCTCCTACTTCCACCACCAGCAGCAGGAGCAGGCGCCGGCGCTGGCGTACCCGACGCGCTGTGCCCAGCACTCCCAGCGCCAGTCTCTCCCTGGCCGTGGCCGGCGCCCGCCGGCTGCCCGGCCCGACTCCACGCCTCAAAGTCGTCCAGGTGATTCGCAAACGTCTTCTGGCTGGCCAGGATCTTCCTCACGTTGGGCGTGTGCCCGCGGATCTTGCCGTCCCGGTCCCGCCCGCCGCTCGGTATGGGGATGATCTGCTGGTGGCCGCCGCCGTCGCGCTGCAGCTTCTCGACCTCCTTGTGGAGCTTGGCGTCGTGGTGCGCCGAGATGTCGTTGTGGTGGCTGCTGCTGCTGCTGTTGTTGGCCAGGCGCGCGGCGCGCTTGCTGCGGTTGACGTGCAGGTGCACCGCGCTGACGGACTTGGACGGGTTGGACGAGCCGGCCACGTCCGGGACGTAGGCCCAGCCGGGGGCGTTGGTCGTCTTGGTGCTCGCGACTTCTATGACGCCGAAGTTGTTCATCGTGGCAGGCTCGGGTCGTACGGTTCGGAGGTTGACGTTGGATGTTGCTCGGACCGTCGGGCGGGTGGATTTTTTGGAGGAATGAGGTTCGGGCCGTGGTCGGCAGCACTACTGTACTGTGTATGCAGTCGCGCCCAGCCCCCCCCCTTTCTCCCGGGGTGCCCCGGTACGCAGCCGCGTGAGCTGCCTGCAGGAGCTATACGGTTACTCAGGGCTAGCACAGCATTTAGTAGCAATTTATACGTGATGAAAGCTGCGCCCGAAGCAAAGCGAATTATATGGAGCTCGTTTATCGAGGGTAAATTGCGGCCACGAGAAGCTCAGGCTTCCTAGAGTGGGTATCCAGCGCGACAAAGGTTACGAACACTTGCTCGGCCATTGGGCGGACAGCTCCTGAGCGGATATTCGGCCTCCTGAGGCCCTCGCACTTCCCCTTGAGAACGTCATCATCGACCATCCCTCAGATGGACCACCAGTGGGTCCTCCTTGGTCCGATTTGCATTCTCGGAGGAAAGGCACTCCCTGAGTAGAGAATCATCACTTCACATGCCTTGATATTGATACCGCCGCTATCGGACTGCCATCTCCAGCCTGGGACATTCCATTCAGATTGTGCATTTCTCAACTCGTATGCCCTAATGTACAGCTCGCGCAGAATACGGTCTCCTCGTCCCCCGGCGGGAAAATAGCTCGCTGCCGTCTTCCAACTCCCCAACTCCCACGTCGCCTCCATCTCAAAGGGCAGTACTGGTCCCCCGCCTGCCCTTTACTTCCGCTTCTTCTCCATCGTGTCGATCTTCTCCTCGAGGGTCGTCAGATAGTTGCTCATGCGCTGCGTGGCCGCTTGGAGTGCCTAGTCATCCCGCAAGACAAGCGTTAGCCAGATGTCGCTGTCGAAAATTACGTGCAGGACCGGAGCGAGACAGGAAAGGAGGGGGGGAATTGACAAGCGGCCAAGTATGGATGTGCGGTGGATGCAAGTGTAGAAGCGCCAGCAGCAGCCAGCAGCAGCCACGCGCCGGAGAGGTAAGATATCGTCAGATGCAGTAACGCACATAGATATCGTCCTGGAGGAGCTCGTTCGACGCCTTATAGTCTTGCAGGATGTAGTAGTAGCTGCCTGTGCCGGCCAGAGTCGCGCCCAGGAGGAAGCCGAAGAGACTGTGATTTCAAAAACAAGGACGTGTCAGTTCTTTTCCCGTTCATCTAGAAACGATGGCTCAAGTCGAAAGAGGGTTCTTGTTTTTTTTTTGGGGGGGGGGGGGCGACGAACCCTCCGCGGAATGCGCCCATGGGCTTTCGGGCTGGCAGCGCTGCTGCTGCATCGGCGTACAGACGCGGTGCCGACGATTGGAAGGTCCGGCGACTCGCATTGGTGGTCATGCTCGTGGAGGTGAGCGCCCGCGCGCCCGAAGAGAATATTCTCGATGCCATCTTGGCGGTTGGTTTGTGGTTGGGAGGGCGCGAGGTGAGGAAGCTTGCAAATTGTCTCGCGTGTCGGGTATTCTTGGGAAGCTTGGTCCTTGAGACGTCACTTGGACAGTCGCACCAATTGGGTGGATCCGTTTGGCCAATGGCTTCGCTGCTGACCCTGCCCCAGGACTCCTCCCCCAGGGATCCTTCTCGGGTACCCCTCGGTTATTAGTCCCGGGCAGTATTTTGTCGCCGTGATCATTCTTGCAACAGGCGGGAGACATTGTCAGCCCTTTATTTATTTTGAAAAATTCATTCCATTACCCGAATACTCCTGAAGGACTACTTTGACGCAACGATCCTGATCCGTAAACCCGATACCCTGCAATCAGTCCCAAAGAGAAAACCAAGCCAGTCCCGTTTCTCTCATGCAGCCCGTCCAAACAAGCACACGCATACGATTTCTTTACAGCTCATCGTGGTCAGCGTCCTTAGTCTCCTTGGCCTCATCAGTCTTCTCAGAAGCCGCAGGCGCGACGGGTGTCTCCTCCTCGGCCTTGGACACCTTAGCCTTGTACTTGCCGTTCTCGGCAATGAAGTCAATAATGTCCTCAACAGTGCGGGAGCCGCTGTAGGTGATGGGCTCCTTCTTGCCACCGGCGGGGTACAGCTTGATAGTAGGGAAGCCCTGGACCTCATCGGGCACGTCATTGCTGGTGGCATCAACCTTGGCGATGACCACCTTGTCCTTGAACTCCGAGGCTGCGTACAGACTGCCGAGCTCCTCATACTTAGGGGCAAGAGCCTTGCAGTGTCCGCACCAGGGAGCGTAGAACTCGATCAGGACGTCCTTGGAGTCGTCCAGCACGATCTGCTCGTAGGTCTTGGCGACAACAACCTTGACAGGGCCATCATTGGACTCAGGAATCTCCTCAGACTTGATGCTGGGCTCAACCTTGCCAGAAACATAGTCGGCGACAAACTTCTTGATGTCTTTCTCGGTGATCTCCTTCTCCTGGTCAAAGGGGAACTTCTGGTTCTTCTCAGTGTCCTGGATGGCAAAGGCGGGGAACTGGTCGGCCTTCAGGTTCAGGTTGCCGGCGTGGGCACCGAACTGCTTGGCATCGATGGTTGCAAAGTTGATGGCGCCACGGTGAGCCTCAGCAATGGACTTGAGCTTCTCGCTCAGTTCCTTGCGCTCCTCAGGGGTCTCAGCGAAGATGTAAGCCAGGGGCTTCTTGGCAGACATGTAGTCGGAGTAGGTTTCGGGGCCGACCTCGCCGATCAGAGGAGTAGCTGCGGTCTTGGCGAAACTCTCGATGGCCTCAACGTCAAACTTCTCGGTAAAGACAGACTTGCCCTCGTCAAAGTCCTTGTAGAGGACGACGGCAGGGGCCTTGACACCCTCAGCCTCGGCAAGAGCAGCATCACTGCTAGCACCGAAGGGGTAGTTGTCACGAAGCTTCTCGGCAACCTGGGTGAAGGTCTCATTGGAAGACTTGTCTGTGTTGTCGAAGTAGGCAACAAGGACGACCTTGTCAGCCTTCTTGAAATCCTCGAGGGTATCGGAGGTAAGGACAGAGACGGCGGGCAGGGACTGCTTGATCATATAGGAGGTGATGCTGAATGGCGAGGCAAACGTCAGTGAACTGCAAACAGGCCATACAGGACCCGTGGGGGTTGTGAACATACGCAGCAGCCTTTCGCTGGCCCTTGTAGGGGGTGTGGTTGTCGACGCCACGGAACACCTTGAGGGTGGGGTAGCCCTCGACACCGTACTGTTGGCAGAGATCGGACTCTTCGGTGCAGTCGACCTTGACAAGCTTGATGTCCTTCTCCTTCAGGGTGGTTGCAGCCTCCTCGTACTCTGGGGCGAGGGCCTTGCAGTGGCCACACCATGGGGCAAAGACTATTGTCGGAGAGTCAGTGCTAGTCAGGACCTGGAGGTAGAGCTGGCTATCGTCGCATACACTCAGCGAGGACAATATCATTGCTCTTGATGTACTCGTCAAAGGAGTCCTTCTTGAGCTGTGTTACATCAGATGCAGAGGCGACCGCTGCAGCAGCCAAGAGGCTGAAGACGGCGTTTCTGAAGGAAGGCATTATGGTTTTCCAGTACCTGTCAAAAGATGGTGTGTCAGTTGCTGCGTCGAGGTCCGCTGCTTTGAAGGATCCGAGTGCTCGTTAGGAAGTGGGCAGGCAATGATCTTTGACAAACCTTGATAATACTCGAGAACCCTAGGGCGCTGTTCGGTGACAAGTGGTCGAGGTTGAAGTCAACAAGGGCAGCCAGACAGATAAAGACCACAAGGTATATGTGATGTCTTGAATGAAAGGTAACGAGAGAATGGAAATGGCCGACCCTTTTTAAATGGAAATTGGGGGGATGGGTTCCAAAGGTGTTAAAAAAAAGAGAACGGGGACGTGAGCTGTTGCGTTGGTTGTCTGGTAAATAGAACAGAGTGACGCTGCAGCTCCAACAGTGAAGATGCCAGGTGGATCTTATCGATTTCTAATGAGTGAATGACCACGGCCCTGGTCCTTTGGTTCCTGCCTTCACCCGGAGCACACAGCGGCACAAGTGAACAGGTGTCCCTTCAGGTGGCCCCCGGCTTACACTTTAGCACAACCCTGCATACACCCAGAGAGCTGGCTTGGCTGAGCTCCCGCCTGCTGCGTCCCCGCCACCCAACTGCACAGCCTGCATACTGCGACAGGACCCCTAGAACGGCACACTGGAACCACAAGGGTCTGGTGAGGGGCAGGCCTGGCAGGGCGCACGAATGATTCCGTCAAGGTCATGGCACTGATGGGGAATTCGTGACAAGCAGGATTCCGTTGAAATCCCATGCTTCTCCAGGTGATGCCCCCACTGCCCTGAACTCCTTCACTGCTATTTACAGCAGCCCTTTCAAAGGATTTCTGACCTACATCATTCTTTGCTGATGGCGACCAGGATGATGAGAGGTCTGATGAGATGACACCTCGTCTTCTATTTTTTTTTTTCAAAGGCACAAAAAGCACGGTGGACTTATGGTCCCCGTGGCTTTATTCTCCGAAACCGCAGGACGACCAATCGCGTATTACTGATCGATATAAGCCGATGTGGTAGCGCTAGCCTGGATCCAGGCGAGGCTCTTGCGGAGCTCAGGCGCCGCACCGCTCGTATGCAACGTCTTGGGCCGTGGTTTCTGGCTGAGCAAGACGACCACAATCACACACATGTAGCTCGCTGGCGTCATCAACGTGGCCCTTCATCGGTCTCGAGAGGTTATACTGTTGCAACGGCTTGACCACAAAGCATCATCCAAACCCTTGCGGCTAAGCCCTTCAGAATCCTCGGCCGCGACTCGCCTTCAGGTCTTGGCAGCCCAGTGCGTTCAAAGCAGCCGCTGCAGGGCAACAGCTCCTAGTTTTGTCCGCGAGCCGCGGGCGGATTCTGGACTCGGTGCCAGATGGGTCCTCTACACAAAAACCAAATCCCACGGCCTGCGGACGGAACTGGACAAGGCACCGTCTTTGTGCGCTTGTTTGGCTGAGACGTTCGAGGACCGGCCGGAAGTGACTTGCAAATTGTCAATCGTGCCGTCAACAGTGATGCTATGAATCCCCGAGGATCTAACGCAACTTCATGGCAAGGCTATATCATTCTACGCTAGTCCTCGACGGTACTGCCTAGGCTCAATATGAATTTGGCTAATTTCGAGCAACTACTTCGTACTTAGTACTGTCTTGTCCTCAACAGCAGCCTGACTTTGGGCACGTTACATTCTTATTTCAGGTTTGCAAGCCAGGCTTTGATACAGAAGTGAACTTCAAAGCAACGTCTCTCACATGTTCATAGCTGGTTCAACGCAGGCCTGACTTTATTTAGCATGATAGAGAGCGTTGTCAAGAGGCATCCACGACCGCCGAAGTGATTGACGCCGAGAGGCCGAGACACGAATAGAACGTCAGCAAGGTGGAGGAAACCAGCATGACGACTACAAACAGGAACATAGCGAACGCCATTCTACCAAGCCGCCGATGATGTCACTGAACCTAGCCCAACCGTCGGATCTTGGTGACTATGGACGACAACGAGCAACTCCATCGAGGTGAAGCCCTGCCAGCAACCTTGAATCACGGAAAGAGCTGCACCATCGGTCACGTGCGCAGGAGACCTGGCTGCTATGGAGGCCATTAAAGAAGGCCCAGATGCCTCGGAGCTCGAGCAATCCGGTCAAGAAGGGCTTCGATTTGAGCTAGGTAGGCGGTTCGCTCCCAAGAGAATTAGAGGTGACGCCGGGGATACTGCCTAGTGTCGGTGAATGTGAGATGCATTGATGCGAAAAGTGGCTGGACACAATCACGGATACGCCCGTCAAGCATTCTCATATTGGCGACCGTGACAAAGATCATTGGTGAACAACGAGACAGCCACTACCTGGGTACCTAGGTATGTACCTACAATCACCAGCTCAAGGGATGGTGCTGTGTCGAGACGGCTATCAAACATGGCTGCCCAGCTCAGTTAAAGGCGGCAAATTCAGAAAGGAAGCCAGGCTTGAACAGAAAATAAAGAGGTCAAACATGAGCTCAGCAGTCGTGGTTGCGATTCAACACCGCCGATCATGGAGCCCAGAGCGGCATGCCATGTTCTGATAACTTCGAGGGCTGCCGGCTCCTTGAGAGTCAAGGCTTTGTGGCATTGACTCTCAGCTACAATATTCACCTCAATTGCCCGTTGGTGGGACATCACACCAGAGCCGGAGGATACTGCGGCATATTGCGTGGAGGCCACACGATTCTATAAAAAAATGAAAATGGATAATCAAAGGGAATAGATATATCTAGCTTTATTCCAAAGTCGTTAGCAGACTGCCCGTTGCTGTCAACTGCATCTGGCCAGTCTCGAAGAGGTTGACCCCCCCCCCCTCCGGACCCCCGGCAACACACTTCCCCAGACTTTCGGCAAGGGCAGGGGCACACTGCATAAATAGACCAGCCGTACCCACTTTCATCGCCCCCACCTGGGCTCCTGCGGAATGCTGCCGGGGTCTAGGGAGCTTTCAAGGGCCCAGGCTTCTTCCCCGTCGTCTCACGTCCACGTCCGGATCACGACGAAGACTCGTCGCCGTATGGCCATCTTTGTAACTTACATGGGCGTTCTATTATGTTCAAGAACGAGAAATGAGCCACCGGACCGAAGTACTCGAATGGCTGTCAACGCGGACAGTGGTGTGGTTTTTTTTTAAATGACGGAAATGGCAAGCCAGCGAGCACCCTTTGTTGGCTTTTTTTCTTCTGTTCTGCCGCCTCTCAGCCAGCCAGCTTCTGCGGTCCTATTCCATCGAGAGTAAGCCTTGGTCATATGACATAAATGACCTCTGGGTTAAGACTCGCCCCCCGCTCATGATCAGCAGGGCCTATCGTGACCGCGTCCGAGATCTCAGATGGCCAACCCCAATGGCTACCCTCCCAAGTCAGCCGCCTTCACCAGAGAGCAGAGGGTCACCCAAGACTACTTTGAATACTACCGAACTGTCGGTGATGAGAATTGGGACCAAGACACCCGCCGTGACCAGATTGCTGCTCGCACACAGCCAGTCCCGAACTACCGCGGTCCCGGCTTTCCCCCGCCTGGCAGTCAGGCTGCGGATGACCTCGCGGCGCAGGCCGACTCGAACTACAGGCAGTTTCTGCTCGGCGCGCAGAACGCTGAGATCCCAGAGACAGCGAGACTGTTCAGCAGGGACACGTTGAACAGAGATTCCTTTAGAGCAGGACTGCGAGATGCTGGTATCAGATTCGTCAAGATCTTGGGCTGGGTGAGCGCGGCGTACCTGTCTCTCGTCGAGTTTTTGGGCGAGGCTAACTGTGAGAGCTATGTAGGGTGGAAATGGTCTCGCAACTCTTTGGTGTGTACAAGAGTCGAGAATCGATGCCAACACGGGTAGTATCAGTCAGGCCGATAGAAATATCGTGCTGAAGAATTACTACAATACCCCCACGTCGATCAGCAGTCTTCGGAATGAGAGACGCATCATGTCGGTGAGTCTGCGGTCACCTCCTCCGATATGACCGATGGTGATGGCTCACCACAAGAAGATACTGGCTCGCTCGCCACATATCATGCACCGTGTATACCATGTCAGCCGAGTCAATGCAAGTCCTGGTCGGGGATCGGCTGACAATGTCGCCGCGGCGGCGGCGGCGGCGGCGAGATTGGACGCGGATGACAACTTCTTATGGACCGAGATCATGAAGAATAAAGACTTGGACTCACTGCTGCGCAAGGTTGGTAGTGCGAATGATGACATCCCAGTGTCGGTTTTGTGGCGGATCTTCCAATGTTGTAGGTACGACCAGGATAGACCTTCTCACGAGGTCCAAGTTGGCCCCAAGGCATGTGTGTCACCAATTGTCATACTCATATAATTTTCATGCCTAAGTAGTTGATGGAGTCACGGCGATGGCATATCCATCCAGGTTCCAAGCGACGCCTCCCCACCCCGAGATGGGGCTTGATCTCGTTGACGACATCCCGCCCCAGCCTGTTGTTGATGATCAGTATCACAATATCGTGCATCTGGATCTTGACCCTCAGAATGGTGAGATTAGATTCTGTTTCTCGAGCGCGACCGAAGACTCCAAGGGACTAATTCGTGACATAGTCTTCTTGGATGATGTAGACACGGATCATGCTCAGTTCCAGCGCGTGCAGGTATGTAAACCGTTCGCAGCTCTTCAACGCGGGGACGTCCAAGTCTGCATCTTCATCTTCATCATCATCATCATCATCATCATCATCATCATCATCATCATCATCATCATCATCATCATCATCATCATCATCATCATCATCATCATCTACAGCAGCAGCCGCAGCACGAGTCTTCACCATATTGATAACCGAGATTCAAATTAGCTCGGTGATTTTGGGAACTCAAGGACTCCGGCAGACTTCGCCAATGCGTCGGGCGCGTACAACGACTACGCCGCCATCTGGAAATCGAGGATGTTGGGCAAGGAGAAGTATTATCTGCCGGTGAGAAGAGGGGCCCTGCTTCTCTGGCTTGCACGTCTTGGCCTGCTGATCAGAATCAGGAGCAGTTCAGCGCGGAGTGGGACCAGGTCAACTACGAGCCATACTCTGAAGGTCTGACTGTGATCCCGACCGGCGGAGGGGCAGCAGGGGCGTACTCAGAACTGTCCAATATCTGGTCCATTGGTCTCTTGATGTGGTGCTGTATGACCCTATGTGAACCTGCGAGCCCGCCTGAGCCCATGCAAGACTCTATCGACAAGTGCTGGACGTACGGGGAGGATCTGAACGACCCCGATTACATCTATGGGTACGGTGGTCAGCTATGCAGTCTGGTGGTCCGCTGTCTGATGCACTACCCGCAAGACCGCCCACGCCTGCCAGCCCTTCGAGCAGCTGTGGCGGCTGGCGTCGCTGCGAACCCAGTGACGAGGGAGGACCAGGCGTGGATCAGAGGCAAAGCTCTTGGTCCACCTAATCCGATGCGACTGCCCACCTATCCTATGCGACCGACTTTGGACCTTGGAGGACAGGTGCCTATTTTTGACGATGACTTCTGAGACCTTGGTCATCCTTCTTATTCTTCCCTTCGTCACAGTCTTTGCCCAGCTGCGCGGGGAATGGGCGCCTCAGGTTTGTGGTTGTGTTTGTGGACAACTAGAAGGGCAGGTACGACCTTCCCTGTGTACCCTAAACGGCAACTGCTTGGCGACAAGCAGACGCCACGGCACGAGCTCCCCAAAGATTGTAGGTACTGTGGCCAAAAGCACCTTCTCACCACGCGCCCAGCAGGGCATGAAGGACCAACTCAACTCAACCCTCATCAAAGACATCCCTCATCACTGCTCCAACCTCGCCATAACGCGATGGTCCTTCTCTCCTTCCGTCAAGCCGCACCCGATGGTCACTGCCTTACCACCTACGAGAACACAAAGCTTTGATCGCACTCCTTGCCCAACTGCCCTGGTCGTGACGCTCTGACTTTGGCCTCACCTTGCACGACGGCACTTTGGACGAGCATCAACAAATATGCTTCGCTAAGCTGGAGTCACGACCACCATCTTGGGTTTTGATTACAAGCCAGAGAGCGAGTTCTCGCCATACGATAGATCATATCCTCTTTTAAATCATTGTTGCCGCGTCTCTGACCATCATTTTCCGGAGTTTACATCGAGCCCTCAGTTGATTCGATGCCCGTCAGTCCGGCAATGTCCATCATGAGCGACGACGGGATCCTCGCTGCAAGACGCTCCGCCAGTCACGGCGCCCTCAACACCTCGTACGGTGTCCACGTACAGGCCGCCTCCGACTCTGGGCACAACCTGCCACAGTTCAAACCTCTTCGGAGCATCAGGGAACACACCTTCCTCGACCCTGCCGCCTCAGCTGACGGCATGCTGAGGAAGACGACCGAGACTGGCAACATCGGCCTCTTCTCGATCCATTCCAGCAGAAATACCTCTCTGCGACCCCGAGCCAGCCTGGGAGATCTGCGTCAGCCTCACCGACCCTTGCTTCGCAACAATGACAGGCCGTCTGCACTGGATGATCGCAGACTGCTGCCTTCATACCGCGACAGCACCTCGGAGATAATTTCCATGTACGGCTCCGACAACCACAGCAGCAGCAAGTCCGTCTCGGGCACGCTCTCTCCTCCGTGGGATGACCACGGTCAAAGGTCTTACTCAATGACCACTTGTGGATCCAAGTCCTACACTATGCCTCGCAATTATGGAATACAGCAGGCTCAGGACTTTATTGCACGAGAGGGCCAGAGACCCCGATCCCCTTACCCTTATCCAACTCGTCTACCACGGCCAGGCATTCGTCCTTCTTCGCCAGCCTTGACAGAAAATGGTCTCGTGGACTACAGCCGAATGGTACAGATTGACCGCATTCCGCAGGTTAGTAGCTCTAACAAATGTGCTTTGGCGCGACTGCTTACCGATATCCACAGAGAACAACACATCATCCCGTTCAGACGCTTTTCCCTTACAAGACTACCAGGGATCCGCCGCCTCCTCTGTCTCTGAGATACGGTGTCAACCAGTCCACGCGCTCGCTCATTGATGACTGCGGCCCAGTTCGTCCGTACCCACCTCGCTTGTCACGTCGGCCACCCTTGCCAGACCATCTTCACCCGTGGGGTTTGAAGCCAAGACAGAGACTGGGGAGCGGTTCGTCAGGGTCCAGTCTGAGAACCATGAGCCTGACGTCTACCAATGGGGTCTACGGACGTGGTCCTCCACTGACGCCCAAGCTTCCACCGCCCGAAAGGAAGCCCATCTTCTACGATTACAGTGAAGATTTCGAGGACGTCGTAATAGAACCACCTCCAGAGGATCTGATCGCTCCAACGCCCAAGCGTATCTCTAGGTCGTTCAACCCAGATCCTCAGGAGGATAACTGCAGTCCTAGTCCAGACACTGCTGACGACGATGCTGAGAATGTCATCGATTTCTTGCGGCGAGCTACCATGAGCGACTATCATGATGATGACGACAACTGTGGCAGTGAGCACTATCGCCCCGTGTCTCAACTGGACCGGCCAGGTACCCCCACACTCTCTGATCTATACGATTCGGCCGATGATGCCTCGGGGGGGAGCCCTGTCTTGCCGGAACAGCTTCAACCAGTGACGAGATCACTTTCCTCGGGGCAGATGTCTGAGGATTATTGCGCAGATGAAGCAGAAGGAGGAAATGAGCCAGAACGTATCACAGAGGTAGCTGCTAAAAGCCTGGCGTTCGAAGCTTCGACGACTGAGAGTCGGCCCGAGCCCGAGACTCCCAGTTGGGATGCCGGCATTCTCATGCCTGAGCCGGCGGCTTATGACGACGAGCATCCCGCTGCCGGCGAGCATAGCGATGGAGAGAATACCGATGAGTGCCCTGCCCAGGGCACCCAACAACTTGTGGAACTGCCAAAACCTGTGACGACCACCTTCCCATCACTGGAGCTTGCCAGCAACATGTCTGCGACTCTCCCTCAACAATACAGTGCTAGCGGGAAAGACAGTCGTTGTTTCTCATTGAGCTCTGGGCTGTCCGACTTGGCTTCCTTCGTCAAGTATGTGGATAAGCACATACAGTCTCCCGGAACACACGGACCCAGCCGAGACGAGCATCTGGCATTGCAAGGCTCCAAGTCAGTACCTGGTTCAGACTCAGGCCGAACACACAACCACAGTGGATTGGGCACCACAGCACCTCCTCGAAAGTCTTCGCTCTGTCAACATGGAGCGAACTATACCGTACCCAGGATCAATGTTGGGAGTACTGTTGATGAGTTTGAACAATATCAAGTGGTCTCGACTCGCAGCGGGCCGACTTTGGTACCACAGCCAATCTCCCCGGCAAAGATGCTGCGTGTGAAGAACAGTATTCCCCAGCTGATGAAGGCATTGCCACCTCTTCCAGAGTACGATCCTGCTCCCGATTCACCTTTCGGGCCAGCTCCAGTGGAGTTCGAGCCCATTGAGATCTCTCGCCTCACCGATGCCCGCTCGACCATTTGCGAATCAATTGAGGCCGGGAACCATGGCGAGGACGCACCTGAGGGCTTTGACCCCTATGTATTCGACCGTAGAGCACGCAAGCCTAGGTTGAGGCTGAAGCACGCTGCTTCGATCGACCCGGGGCACCTTCGGAATCTGAGGCGTGGACACCTCGAACAAGCTGATGCGACCCTACCTTTACTTTCAGAGGCAAGACCATCGACAGCATCAGAGTATTCAACTGCCCCTGTCAAGCGACGCCTACCAATCAAAATCTCACGGCCAACATTTGCGTCGTTAGCATCCGAAGACGCGGGAACTGTCAAGCGGCGACCAGGCATCGATAAATCGAGCACCGTCACTGAACTGACTTCAGTCCGTCCAGTTGACTTGTTCAGCGCTTCGACAAGTCTGGAGATCGCGGTCCATGGCGCCCAGCCTTGTCGCACAGAGCAAATGCCAGTCAGTCTCCGAGGTCAGGCATCTGCTCCGGCACTGATAAGGACTTCTGTGACAAGAACCCAACACATCATTACCCACGGTGATGCTCGAGGTGCATCTCTCGGCACACAGATGGAAGGTTCTCATTCTCCAAGGGCTAAAGCAGTAGGGCCTGCAGAGGGCGACTTCCAAAGCTTCTTCTCCGACCACAGTTTGGTGAGGCCACACCGAGGACTAAGAAAGAGACTCTCGGATCTCAAATCAAGGCTGACTGAATCTCGGCCCCATCAACAGCCGCCTTTAGATATCGGCATTCTCGATGAGTGCAGTGATGCCAGGAAACTCGGCGCGGGAGCTCAGGCGCCCGGCACATGCAAAGATCCCCCATTAGGGTCGATTTGGATCAGAGCTCACGGCAAGACCGCTCCAGCGAGGAAGGTCAGAAGTCGGTTACAAAGGTTTATGAAAGTTGCAAGACACAGACTCTGGACCTGGAGCAAAGTGAAGCGCAACAATGCGTGATCCTACCGTATGTGTGAAGTCACCTTTCAACGCGACCTCCTTCGGACGGGTGCTGGCAGTCGGGTTGCTTTCCTGTCTCTTGGAGCCGCGGCCAATGGGGACAAATTCGGTTCAACATAAGGCATCAGGGGCTTGACGAAGAAACAGACCTCGGTGCACTCTTCGGCGTACAGCCGGAACTGCAAAGCCAGGTGACTTTTGAATTATCGGGCCAAGAGATCAAACGTTATGGTGATGAGGAGAAGGGCCACCGTGGGATAGCGCGCTCATAGCGCTTGTCAGAGACTCTGTATGCTAATTTGATCAGCCTCCTTAGAGTTGTCGACAATGACCGAGGCACGACGTAATACACAAGAATACGCATATTTAATACTCATTCTGCAACTCCATTGACGTCTTTTATGTGCGCCAATAGAGTGACACGGGTCGTGCAGACTGCAACCTGCGAAAGCGGGCTAGTACAAGACTGGTATGCCACCGTTTTTGCATTTGCAGATGTCTATGCTACCGATGCTCGTTGAATCCGACGTAGGTGGTTATATCTGCACTTATATGCGCGCTCCTCTTGCTATTCCGCCTGGGGTATCTCTATGGTCAGAACACGCCGCCACCAATGATAAAAAGACGCTCCTCTTCTTTTTTTGCCCATTGGATGATCTTGTTCGCGCCCTGTGTCATCAGCGCCCGCGACACGTTTGGTCCTGCCACGCAATAGAACTCAAAGATTGGCGTCACCCATGCCAGACTGGTGGCGTCCTGCCCGACGCAGTGCAACACCTTGAGATGCGAGTGGCGGGCGTGCACAGAGGCGTGCATTTCATGGTAGAGCGTCATGAGGCGTCTCTGTGGGGCGAGGCTGTCGTCGTGTCCCGTTCCCTCTTCGTTTCCATCTTCATCATTATCATCACCCGCGTCGACCGCGGTGCCCTGTGAGGTCTTGGTCGGGCCCAAGAAGGGCTCCAGCGATGACATACAGAACTGCACATTGGCCCGCGATTTGTACAGGAAATGGTTGATCTGGCTGCCCGGCGCGACGGAGAGCACCCTTGGGCGACCTGCTTTGACGGCCGCCTTGATGATGTCTAGGTGCCCGTTCTTCTTGAGATTAGCAGCGACCTTGTCGCGCATCTCCTGGAGGTCATAAAAGGACTCCTTGTCGGGGCTGATGAGGATGATCGCTATCTGTTCCTCGGGGGGTGCAGCAGCTTGCGGCGGGTCGTCTCTTGACCCCTCGTCGAAGAAGCTGACGTACATGTACAAGTAGCCGCTGCTGTTGAAGGCCGGCAGACAGAGGGGAACCCAGTTCTCACCACCTCCGGCCTTGATGCCTCCGGATGCAAAGAGCATGTTGAAAATGAGCTGCAGGTCGCTGGGATGAAGAGAATGTCGTCTTGGCCGGATGACGCTGACCAGCTTGCCGCCAGCGACGATGAGGCCGTACAGCAGCTTCTCTGTCCTTCCTTTGAGAAACGCGTTGTTGAGGGCGTGCCTCTGTGACTTGCGTATCCTTAGACACTCCAAGGCCCCGAGCATGGCTGTCGGCGAGCCCTTCGTGAAGCTGTCTGCTAGCGACGAGAGCAGCCCCTCGGTCCCTTGCAGCGGCGTCCGCAGATCCGTCGATGGCCTATGGACGAATATCTTGGTGAGAGTTGGCAGAGTCAAGGTCGACAGAATCTGCATATACAGGGCCTTCAGCTGGTCGCGGAGCTGCGTATCACTCTCGCCCAGCCGGCTGATGGCGACAAAGTATAGCGGCCCCTCGGTCGCGACGACGAATCGGGCGTTTGCGGCCGTGAAGCCCTGCAGAGGGTTGTTCATGCCTTCATAGAACGAGATGATGGTCTGCACCACGCCCATGGAGGAGTTGATCAGGCTCAAATCTCCATGGCGACTCCAGACCGGCTTGCCGGCGGACGACAGGATCATGTAGTGCTTCAGCTTCGACCGCCACTGCTCCAGCCTCTCTTCGTCATTCGCATCGCCCTCGGGGGGTATCTCGTCGAACTCGCGCTCGAAGTTGCCGAGGCCGTCGGTCGCGTGCTGCCTCGCTCTCTGAAACGGCTGCACGGTGGCAGACTGCGACCTCAGCAGCGCCCACGCCCTGCTCTTCTTGTTGATCTCCCCGGCCACGAGACTCGCGAGGTCCGCGGGCGGCCGCGCCGTCGGCGCGTAGCTCATGACGCTGTTCGAGTCGTCGCCGCCGCCGCCGCCGCCGCCGGGCATCGCGGATCCGGGCACGAAGCCCCCGAGTTGCTGCTGCTGCTGCTCGACGAGCGTCGCGTCATGCCCGCCGCTGGACACCTCCGACGACGAGGGGGCCTTGCGGGGGTTGGGCTGCTGGTCGGCGGCGGCGGCGGCGCTCAGGGCGGCGCCCTCGAAGGTGCCGCGCGAGCCGTCGGGGAAGGAGAGCGTCTGGATGTCGATCGGGGAGATGGCGGTGGTGGGCTGGCCCGTGAACTGGACGGAGGGCCTCCGTGGCGGTAAGGGGGGCGGCCGCTCCTCGGCCTGCTGCTGCTGCTGCGCGGCGCGGCCGTCGCTGCCGTCCGAGGGCGGCAGCTCATTGCGGCCGGCGCCGTCGTCGGGTTGGACCATGTTTGTGGTGGGTTGGTGGGTGTCTCATGTTTTTTGGAGTGATTGGCGGGTTTTCAAGCCTTGTCAGACAGAGTTGGCCATTTCATGGACTGGTTGTGAATAGCAATGGTCCCTGCACCGAGGCCATTCGATGCTGGGTTCCTCCTGCCTTTGGTGGAGGACGAGTGACGTTGCGGGACCCTGGTAGAGTGGTGTACAGTACATCGATATGCAGATATCGCATAATGGCGTCATTCTTACGGTGACTTCAGCGGTGGCTACCCAGGTATTCTTATAAGCACTCAACCAAACCACCTCCCCCCCCCCCTCTCTGTTTCCTTTTTTGTTCTTGGCCAGAGACTTGACCATCGGAAAGACAACGCAACCAGCACTCACAAATTAAATGCTGATTCCTCAATGAAAACCACAAGTGTAGTGTTCAAACGCAACTTCCTTCGAAAACACCATACTCAGAGGCTCTGATTATCACCTGGCAGGCAATAAATCATGACAGCCTGGAGGCCACTATAAGGTATTCAGCTGAAATGTGACATGATGGCCACGAAATGGTCAGCTTGCCAGTCTTTGATCGGCAAATCAGAAAGGGAACGACAGATGAAAAGCAACTTAGAAATCTGCAATAAATCCTAGAGCGTCCGTTCTGGTTATATAAGTTTGATCGCAACAGGTTAAACTGCCAGCTCGGTGTGACTCCAGGGAGTGCTTCCCCCAGCCCAACCTTGAAAAGACTGCAATCCCCCGCTATGAGGAAAGATGGACTTACGACCTTGATTTGACTTTCTGAGTACGTTCTTCAGTACGTACTTGTACTTAGTTTCCCCTGAATCCTTTTCTTCTTCCCCACATCTCCAGATTATCCCTCAGCCACTCTCCAGACAAGCTTTTCCCCACTGACCTGCCTATCCCTCAATAAAGCCAGCGCTTTCTCCGCGCGCTCGAGCAACGTCTTGCCCTCCACAATCCGCTGCTTATTAGGCTCAATCAAACCCTTAGCCAGCATCGCAGGCATGATTTCTGGCTGCAAGTTATATTTGAAGAACTCATTCTTCGTATAAAAATGCGTCCTCACGCCCCTTAGCTCCACGCCCTCCTTCCACTGCCCCACGAGCACCTTGCTCACATCCATTTCATATTCCGGCACCTCTGTGGCGCTCGAATGAGCCAAAATTATGGGCAACATGACTGCGAGTTTGGTCCCCTTCCCGGCGATCCTGCTCAGTGGTGTGAGTGTCCCCGCCATGGAGCCGATGCAGTCGATGATGTAGGGGATGTTGCTCTCCTTCGCAAGGATCTGCTCCACAACATCCTGTTGAGCGTAATCAAAGCAGACACTCGCGCCCAACTTCTTGGCCGTGGCGTGATGCCTCGCGCTCGCCACACCCAGGACATTGCGGTAGCCCCAGGATTTGAGGAGCTGCAGCGCGTACTGGCCTACGCTGCTTGCTGCCCCCCAGATCAGGATGGGCGCATCCCGCGCCGTGTCATCCGGCGTCCAGCCCTGCGGCACAGGCCACGGAAGCCGCAGGCCCAGGTCCTCCGTGATGGTGTGCATGGCGGTCACAAAGTTGCTCGGTACCGTCGCCGCCGCCTGCATGCCCACAGTCTCGGGGACCTTGCCTGCGAGGTACGCGGGGATCGTAATGTACTCTTGCTGGGGCCGCTGCTGCTGCGAGGCGTACGAGAAGCCGAAGACCCTGTCCCCGGCCTTGAGGTCTCTCGAGGACTCTGAGAGCGACGGGGACGAGAGATCGCCGACTGCGGCGACCGTGCCGGAAAAGCACGCGCTCATGACATACGGAGGCTCAATAAGGAGGCCGCCCTGCGGTCTTTGTTAGTTGATTATTTCCACAACAGGTAATCTTCAGCATGTCTCGGGAGCAGGATCGTGAGTGAGTTACTCTGGAGAGCTCAAAGCGCGAGTTGAAACCCTGCTAAAAAAAAAAGGGGGGGGGGGACAGAGAATGGCACTCACGTCGGCATTGTGCAGGTTCAGCGGCGTGGAAGCGGTCCATTGTACATGTACCAGGATCTCGCCCTCTGAGGGGGCGATGGTGTCGGCCTCGAGGATCTCGAGAGGGGCGCGGGGTCGGACGACCACCACGGCGGGGTGTTTGGATGGAAAAGCGGACGACATGGTGTGGCGACCGAGTCTAGAAGCATGTATCTCTAGTGATGAGTACTCAAGTAGTGAAGGATCCGAGCGATATCTCAGCCCAGAAGTCAACGTGCAGCTGCTCAGGTCGTTTGGGCAGGAAGGGTGAAGTCGACTTACACGTATCGCGCCCGCGGCATCGCTTCTTGGTTAGGTCATGGCATCTTATATTCTTCGACCAGTCTCTGGCGACTGGCGACTAGCGCCAGGCAATTCCTAAGCCACCCGGGTCCGTGATGTCAATGGCTCAGGGCGTTGTAACATCACAGGGAGAAGGTAATGGGTTACGTCTTGGGGAATGCAGCGGCGCACTGCAGACATTTGTCATCCGAGGCCAATTTGTAAGCCACCAGCCCTCGTGAGACTGTCGCCAACCGACGACGCGTTCATCGACGCGGAATGCCGAGGTGAGGACTGGAATAGGGAGGGGCCATCTTGTCTACGCAAAAAGGAATTCTGCAGTAGCTGACAGTGTGTATTGGAACTATATCGAAGGCGAGAAATGCAACGATTCTCCGATTCGGCGAATTCCCCTTATTGGCCCTCCCTTCAGATAAATTGGCACGTCTTTTCTCTTTTGACAAAGAAAATCTCGTATGGGCCCAGAAGATTACAACACTGAAGCTGTCATAGCAAAGCCGCCACGTAGGCTTCGCGGAGGTCTGGCGTGTATCGCGAGCGTTTCCCAACTCGGCCAGTCTTGAACTTCGGGAGACTGGAGCTGTCCTGCCGAGTAGCCTCAATAAGAACACCGTTCTATTCAACCGTCCAGGCCTGTTGCAGTCCTGCCACCCCCCCCCCCCCAAGAACTTCCATTCGGGCCCTTGAGCCCTCGGCTCGTTATAGGCCCCATACCGAGGCAATGGGGAGGCGGCAGGCCCAATTCGGGCACCATCAATATTGGGCGTGGTGGTGATACTCGAATTCCAGCCTCAGACAAACAATCCAAGTTTTTGGTCTGTGCTATGAATTCTCCCCCAAAGCGATGCGTACGCCCAAGTCTAGATCGTAGAAGAAGATATGGAATCGAAACGTCGAGATGAGCTGTGCTGCGACTTCTTCAAGTCTTCGAGGGTGGCAGGCTCGAGAGCCAACCAGCAGCCGCCATCTCCTTGTGCTTGTGGTCGTCCTCAAACGGGGAGGTTCCGATGTCCTTGAGGACACTCTTGAACTTTTGTCTGAAGGAGCGCTTGGGCTTTGCTTGTGTCTCAGTGGTCTTTTCGTACGAGCATTCGGTATACACGGAGGCAGCGGAGGATGAAGTTGCAGGTGCGTTGGAAGTTGAGGTTTGGTACGGGATCGCCTTTGTATGGGGCGGAGAGACCCCATAGGTCCTTGGAAAACTGTTGAATTGCATTGTGTATGTGGAATTCCTGGAAACAGTATGTGTGTCGTGACGATGTGTTAGCTTGATGTTTGCTATAGTCTCGTGGGATGAGTTCGATGGGATAAACAGAGATTTAATGACGAGAATTAAGGGTCTGATGGGTATGGGATCTGAGTCGACTCTTATAGAAAGGCAGATCGGTACAGCATAGCTGTATGCTGACTCTGTGAGGCGACCCTGTGCGTCTCAGCCTCCTGTGAAGGCACCTAGATGCATAGTCCATCCCGAGGTGGGGATCTTACGCCGGGGACTCTCATGTAAGTAAGCCTATCAAGTCCCGTTCACCAGAAATCCCTGCTTCTACTTACCTACATGAATGACTCAATGTGAGTTCTGCACAATGGACTGAGCCCACAGCCCCAGTCGTACGTGAGAAATGACCAGGACTTCCACGTCCTACACCACATGCTGCACACGGAGTTCGGATTCGGAGCTCCAAGCGTGCCCACAAGATCCCTTCATCTACCACCCGACCCGTAAGACCGCGCGGCAGCGTGACTCCCTGGGTAAAGTTAGCGTAAGGCGGAATCGAGACTACTGTAAGCGAATGCTGACAGCCACATTCTGCGCAAGAGGGCAGAGTGCGTGTTGTCTAAAAGAAGTCAAAATCAGAACATAGTAAGACGGATCAACTTTCTAAGGCAACCAAGTGCTGCATGCGCCAACACTGTCGCGGCCTGAGGAGTCATCGGCCTGTGCCTCAACACGCCGCCGAAAGTCTAAAGGTGACCCCTTTCAAGAACCGTCTTGGAAGCCATCCTTGGCTTTGTGATGCACGCTGCATGCGTTGGTCAGACGGGGGGATTGTATCAGACTTGGAGTTGAGAAGGGACGTCCTACTAGATGACCCGAAAGTGGCATTCTGGCAACAGTTTCAGGCATCAGTAATACTCGCTGGACTCCATCTGATGTGAATATGATTTCAATTGCGTGAGTCACAGCTTTCTACAAAGCGCAATCCAAACCTCGGTCCCCTAAGCTCAAGCAAGGGAGATGTTGTTCTGAGTCTCATCATATCGACTCATTCCGAATAGTATTGGAGCAGACCTACAAATGTCATCTTCATCTGGCAGAGTCTTAACTCAATTGATCCCTCTGCCCCGGTTTGAAATATCAATTCCCAATCTTGGGACCATCATTGCAGCAGGGGAAACCTCGACAGGCCGCATGCCCAGATGTGGTCGGACCACACCCCGTCTGCCCGTCTGTCCCAGCGACACACTTAGGCAGCTACCTAGGTAGGTAAGTAGGTACGCAAGGAACCATCCACGAAGCATCGGAAACATCTGGGTATAAAGTGATCGTCATCGTGTTCCGCGTCTGAAATGAGTCGTCATTTCCAATGCGCAGCTGACCATCCTACTTCTGTGTGCAGACGCGCTCTCCACTCCGAGCCTTGAACTCCGACCACGTTCCCCGCTTTGCCAAAGCCCTTCCCGACGGTTCGGTTCGTCAATGAGCTAGCTAGTGTATTATATCCGACCTCGAAACTGCTGGTCAGTCAGCGTTCGCGCGCAGGCGGCCCTATAGCTTGGTGAACACTCCGGGTTCTCAGACGCTGTCTCCGGCATAGCCTTCCATACTGCATAGACTTCGTTGCAATAGCTGGCTGGTTTGTCTGTCAGGATTGGATCCAGGTGAACATAGGTGGTCAGCCCTTTATGAACTGGGAAGCATTGGACGGATCAACTATCTAGAGACCATAGCCGTGCCTAGTCCGATTTTCCAGTTCTGGCCATGCACTGGAGCAAACAATTCATCAATGCTGGGTTTCCCGGCGATCAGGCCTTGATCATGGAGCGCATCGATCAGCGCCTCAAGTGTTTTCCTGTTCGGATCAACACCGTTGATCCACGGATCACCACCAGGAAAGACCTCATCGATTTCGTCCAGCTCCGCGGGCATCCAAGGGAGCATGTACCTCAGGTAGTCCAAGAATCGCATGCGCAGCCGCGCCACTTCTTTCGAGTCATCGAGGGCGTTGTAAAGACTCGAGGCCACCCATGGACTTGTCTGCAGCACCTCCTTCTTGAGGACGACGACGTGCATGATGGGAAAGATCCCCGTCTCCGCGAAGTATTCCTTCTCCCGCTGTTTGAAATCCGGAAACAGCCTCTGCACGTGTCGGGCCTTTCCAAGACAGCCGGGCAGGTCCGCCCCGATGGTGGCATCGATTTCGCCCTCCTCGAGGAGCCGACTCAGAGACTTGCCCGTGCTGTTCTGCGTGATGTTGACCGGCTTGACCAAGGGCATCGTCGAGGGCCTGCCGTGGGAGTGGCCCGACTCCATGGACCCTTGTATCCAGTGAACCGATGAGAGGTCGACGCCGTGCTGCTTGAGGACGGCGCGGATCCAGACGGCTGCGGTCATGGTGTACAGCTGCACGCCGACCTTCTTGCCGTTGAGGTCACCGGGTGAGGAGACAGCCCGCGAGTTGACGGCGATGAAGCCGTGCCGGAAGGCCCGCGAGGGGAACACGGGTATGGCTGTGAAGTCTCGTCTCCCCGCTGCGTATCGGCAGATACTAAAGGCCATCGTCTCAGTTGCCTCGTTCCGTTTCGCGACCTGTGCGTGAGTCGACGGACCCAGGGATATGACGTACTATTCACTCATGGACAGCTCCGAGGCATCGAACTCCCTGCCTCCCGACATTCGGTCGAAGATGTCTCTTGGGTGGTTGATCGAGATGAAGTTCAAGTCGATGCCCTCGGCCTTGACCTCCTCTGATTGCAATGCTTGCATCCGGTCATATGGAACGGATGCGAATGTGATTTTAACTTTGTTGGATGACATTTTCCCCAAGAGTTCCCTCACAGAGACGGCGCTTATTTTTCTGCAGACTTCGAATGTACCCTAGCGTGTGAATAAAGATATGCTCGTCATCCAGAGGGTAAGGTTGTTTGAATGGCCCTTGATTACAGTTGCCGGATGGTCACGAAGGTATACAAAATCGTTCTCCGGGGTATGGCAGGCATGTCATGGAATTGGGTGATGCGGGGAGACGGCTGACCAGGTGGTTGCATCCATGGCAAGCTGGAATCTCCCATCGACTGTCCCTACGCCCAAGATTAGTGCCGGCACAATTTTGGAGACCGGGACTCGTTCTATAGCGGTGTCATTGGTCACGAGTCTATCAACATTATCCATTATCTAAGCTTAACTCTACAACAGCACAGTCGTTTATTATCTAACATGCATGTGTCCACGGAGCGTTATTAGTTTCACACGCAGCTTCCATGTCCTTCATCACGCCCTCTCCCCACTGCACTGACTGCAGAGAGTCCCTGACGTCGGATCGCGTGCTACAAAGCTGTAGCACTAGGAGCCGATGTCCTTCTCCACCGAAGTGAGATTTCCTGGCTCGGGCCGACCTCGCCATCATTCTTGTCTCAACAACCACACTTGTGACTGCAGCTACGACCAGGCCAGCTGCAGACGCGAGGAGCAGTGTCAACCAGGCCCAGTTGACGGCAAACACCTGCAACCCGGGTCCCGTCACGGTCGCTGTCGACCGTCTGTAGTATGGCTGCAAGGGCGAAGGTATCACAGTGGCACTGCCCGTCAAGACACCCGAGGAGCACTGGGGGCAGTACCCCATTGACACCCACGTGTTGAAGAGGTAGCCGAAGCGTTCCGCGAAGGCACTTGGTGGCACTGCCGCTGACAGGTTGAACAGCGCAGATCCGTTTCCACCGACGCTGAGGAAAGATGGGTTGATCGGGCCGCCGTTCTGGATGTATCCCTCAGCTGAGGATGTCAGTATTGAACTGCATTCATCGCAATGAAGGATCGAAAACTCACTGGGTGTTGGAGTCCTCCCTGCGCTGGAAGGGTATCCCGCGAGCACGAAGTCTCCGGCGAAGTCACCGAGGTCTGCGCCAGAGAAGTCCGCAGTGGTGAGCATAGTTTGAGGCGTGCCCGACTGGGAACAATTTGCCACCCCGCCGCTGCCGTCTTGTCTGCATTGGACGGGCATATTATAGAACCGTTGCTCGTAAGCGCACTCGATGGACGAATACTCCCCAGCCTGGAAGGTCGTGACCTGCGTATGCCCTGCGCTCCCAACAGTCCGATTCTGAGAGCCAACTTTGTTCAGAGAGGCAAACTGGATAGTGCCTTCGAGGCTGACACTCGAGTTGCCACCGCTCGACACGCGGAGCCCGAGGGTCTCGGAGGAGCTGTACGACATCCCGTCCAGAGAGGTGTCGTTGTCGAGGTCTCTCGTCGTCAGATCCCAGTCCCCACAGCTGAAACTGAAGTAGGATGTTGTCATAGAGAAGGTAACGTTGCCCGAAATTTCAGCCACAGATGGCTCCTCGTCAGCACTCAAATCTCTCTGGGACACAGGGTGGGAGCCCGTGGGAGAAAGATTGAGGTCCAGCAGCATGGTCCCTGGAAGGGAGGTCGGGATTGGTTGTGCAATCTGGTCCGGGTCTGCTAGTCCCAGGATGGCAATGTACTTCTCGCCAATCATCTGGACCAGTGCCGAGCGGCTCGCCGATGATGTCGCGTCTGTCGAGTTGGTGGACCACATCTGATTGTAGCCAGTCTGGTCGATGAACCAGACATCAGTCAAACCTTGCGAGGTGACATCCCCGAAGCCGTACACACTCTTCAGAGCAAACAGTCCGACGAGCGAGAGGCACCAAGCCAGGAACATGAGCACAAAGGCTAGCTGAAGGCGGTGTGCGGAAAGAGACTGCTTCGTGGGCGCGGGGAAGTGGCTGCGCCTCGCTTGTTTACGCTGGGACCCGAGTTTGGAGATGAACCAGGTCTTGAAGCACTGGGCCAGGACGACAGCGAAGACGATGGGCCATATTGCGGCCGCAAGGCTGACGATGTCTTGCATGATAGACCAGTTTGAGAAGACGGCCTTTCCGTTGGTGAAAGAAATGATACTTCCCAGGACCAAGAATGCTGTGGGAAGCATAATGCTGCAAATTAGCAGGAATTGTGCGCAGCCCTGTGTGCATCGTTTGGCCCAATGCGTCCTGCTGGACTCCTCGATGTAAGCACTTCCGGCAGACAAATTTCGTTCCTGCGCCCGAAGTTCGGCCGAGTACCCCCAAGACGTGGGTCGGCTTCCAGACAAACAGGCTGTGGACGGCCGGGTTGGGAGCTTCTTAGCAAGCTCCTCGTGCTCGAACGCGTTGTAGTTTTCGTATGCTGGCCGAAGTTAGATGCTGTACAGTAGAGTTGAGGAGATTAGACGCACTAAGTTGTTTGCCATCGTTCACCGCATGATGTCTATACCATTCCCAGTCTGGTTGATTTCCCGTGTAATAGGTATACACACTCGCGGAATCTTCCGAGTTGCGGTTTGCTTCGATGGGTTCTTCGACGTGACCGATCTCAATTTCTCCAGAGTGTCCGCTGGCCGCCGCCGCAGACCCTGTGGTAGTGGATGAACCATATCTGCGACTATGACGTCCCCGGTATGATCTCTGCTCTGCCAAAGCGTCGTCGACGATGGTCATTGTAGACTCCAGCGTGTTCCTATGATTTCTGTCCGCAGCATCTCCGAGCGAGTAGCAACTCGACGCGCAGTCGAGCTCGGGAGTCGTCTGGGAGCAAGTCGACGTGACTCTGAGGGGCGGGGTCGAGACCGTCGAGAGACGGACCGGCCGCTGGACCCTTACGAGTCTCCCGTCAGAAGCGCGGGTGATGACTGTTCTGAAGCTGGGAGAAGGGGAAGCATCTCTCGAGCCCAGGGCCGTCCTGTCTTGGTGCTGGGTCGCATGCCATGTGGAGAACTTGCGCCTGGCAGTGATGTATCCGCCGTCAGGTTGTTCGATCTCCGTCATCCTGTAGCTTTCTGGCACCCCAGAGTCAATTCTGGCTTCCGTCTCTGACACATCCGGACCACTGTCTCTGACGATATTGCCTTGTGTCGTCCGTCGCGCAAGTGTCTCGAGGAATTTGTCCATGGCGAGGGCCACGCATAGAAAAGTCGCAGCCGGATGACTGTCCTCAAGAGAAAGGAGACGCGGCCCAACCCACACAGCCGCCTGGATCGCGAGCTCGTGGCTCTTATTCCTTCCCTGTGGACCACCATCTTCACTCCTCGGGTGCTTGGCTCAAGTCTAGAGAAGCAGAAGAAAGGAGGCAGGCGATGGAGGTTTCTCCTCTAGGTCTGTGTGTGCGTAAGCGAGCTGGCAGTGTCCGACGGCGTTACCTGTCCTGAAACAAACTTAACAGAGCGAGCTGGTCTGGTTCCTGGCCGTAGTCCGCAGCATGAGGACTAGACGACGGGCCCTCCCACGACCTGCGTCCTTAGCGACGAACGGCGTCCATCTCGTCTGCTTTTCCCAGCAGCTCAGCTCGGCGCCGCGTGGAATCTTCGGCAAGAGGCCTGATTTGCTCGACCTGGGTAGCTGTGAGCTAATTGCGGGCTAGCAGCAACGAGCCGGGTGGACGAACGTGGACTTGGTCGACATGATGGCGCTCAAGGGGCTCGAGAGTAGAACCGTACCAGGCTGCCGGGACGACCGAGCAAAACGTACGGCACAGTTGTGCCTAGTCGAAACAGGTTCTTGGCGCACTTCGGCGACATCACGATGAATTGCCATTTTCACTGGTTTTCCCGCCCTGTCTGATTTTACAAGACCCATTCCCAAGCCCGTGGGGACCATCACAGAGTGCGACGGTACTGCCTCTCTCGCCCCCCGGGCAGTGCTTCTCGTCCAGAAATACTGGGATGCAAGATAATATGGTGGCATGTCATAAGGAGGCTTGAGGCGCATGAAGTGATTGTGACGACGGAGATGGCGATTAGTGCCTAGATAAAATGTCTTGAAGTGCACGAGGCATCGAGGCTGCTGGAATACGCTGACTTGAGGGACAGAAAAGCCGCTGACAGACTCACACGCTTGTCCATGCAATGCCTCAAGTGCTTCAATGCACAGTTGCGGGTAATTAGGATGATGAGTACTTCAGTGGCCAGCCCACGGGATCCGACCTGTTGTTGTATCATTCGCTCCTGCATGAGAATGCAACTTTCTGATCTGGCACCTGGCATGTGCAGCCAATGTCCCAGTGTTGTAACTCCGTACGCGGTTCACGAAGGATGCGCCACCTGTGTTCCCAGAGGCGCGTCGTGGCTCGTCGTGCAACGCGAATCTGTCCGCGGTCGCGCAGAACTGACGGAGATCACGAAAAGTCTCACCACTTGTTGGGCTCGGGTTGTGCATATGGCGCAGCAAGTCGTGCAGCTGGGGATGGCTGGTTGGCACGCGCAAGGCTGCAGCGGCGAATATCGGCTCCGGAATTGTCGCGATATCGTTGGACAATTGGTGCGGAGGCGACCCGGCTGCCAGGCGCCCACGCGCTAGGGAGCACAAGCCACCAAACAAGCTGGGGATGGACCCCGGGACAGGGACAAGGGTGGGAACGTGCCGCCATCGAACAGGCGGGCACGCGCAGGTCGCAACGGTTCCTCTTGGTTGCCTCGCGCGCCGTAACCAGTCAGGCCAGTGCACCAGCCTGCCAGCCTGACCAGGTACGCAGTGGCAGTGGGCACCACGGGAGCGCGGGGGGCACGCGGGACCTGCACACCTGCATGTGGCAGCTGAGGGAACCAAATCCTACCAACCCCGTTGTTATTTTTTTGAGATC
The DNA here is from genome assembly GCA_026120015.1 of Dendrostoma leiphaemia. Taxonomy (NCBI): domain Eukaryota; kingdom Fungi; phylum Ascomycota; class Sordariomycetes; order Diaporthales; family Erythrogloeaceae; genus Dendrostoma; species Dendrostoma leiphaemia. The sequence continues at coordinate 47,110 of JALRMF010000103.1, read as the reverse complement.
TCACACTCTCCAGTACCGCACCCTGCCTTGCCTCACCTCACCTCACCTCACCTTGCAAGGGTCGATGTGCAGGTCAAGGGGTCCGTAGCCCTGTCGAGTCACCGCCTTGTCTTTTTTGAAATTCGTTCACTGCAAGCCGCATGACCTGCATCTTCCTTGAGGTCATAGCCGTTGTCGTCGCCGTTGCCATTGCTTTTTCGTCCCCCCCTTTTGTGCAGTGCAGTGCAACTCAACTCGTACACCCAACTGACAGCGCGCCCTCTCTTCTCAGAATTGACTTCTCCCCCACCTCTCTATTGTTCTTCGCCAGTTCAAATCCTCGCAATTCCTTCGTTCTGCCATCCCATCTCTCGTGGTCAGACTGCATCGCATGCCCGCTTCTCGAGTCGTACCCACCTCGCGTCCCTCGCCTATCTGCTCGTTGCCCGGCCAATCTCTCCACGGATCTGGGTCAATCGCTGGGCCACCCCACCTCCACTTACGCGACAAGTGACGCACCTACGCGACGCCGCGATTCTGGGAATACCCTCTTCGCCAGCTTCCAAACTTGTTCAATTTCGAATCGAAGTCGCTGTTGCTCCCCCCTGGACAAGCTGGAGTCAAGCACATCAAATCTCTAGCCCCTAGTGGCCGTTAGGCCCACAGACGACCAGCTGTTGGGTTGACGAACCGATCTCTAAGGCGGAGTGTCTCCGTCTAGACAGCCCCAATGGATTCCACACTGGAGACCCAACAGCCGGAGACCCAGCCGACCCAGCAGGGTGCGCATACCGTCCCTCCCTCCCCTGTGCGTTGCCAACGCGCCTATGAGCTCAGAGACTAATCAAGGTCTTGCATGATAGCTACCCAGAACGTGCTCGACCCTCGTCGAATCGGCAAGCAGAATTCCGGTTTCTCCGACGAAGACATCGCCGACATAGTATGCGTCCTCCTGCCCTACTCCGAAGGCGCTCGCGCCGAGCTGCGCGAAATGGCTCTCCGGACCTCTATGCACATGACAGATGCAGATGACGCTGCGCATCCGAATCTCCAATCTCTCGACGGCTTGAGCTATATGCCACACCTTGTCGGCGAGCATGCTATAGTCCTGCGCCTCTCTGCTCAAGTCAAGGACCCTCTTCAAGGCTTTGCGTTCGGCCGGAACCTCTCGCGGTGCGACGTATACTTTGCCAACGATCCTTTGCGAAGACTGAGCAACATACATTTTCGGATCTACTTGAACGAATACGGGGTACTCATGCTGGAGGATTCGTCCATGAACGGCACGATCGTCGACGGAACGATGTTGAAGGCAAAGGCAGGCAAAGGCACAAGAGCGGGCGAGAAGAAGCACGATAAACAGAGAACGCTCAATCCGGCCTCGCAGATCAAGATTCTCATGGCAGACCACGAGGATGATCTCGCCTTCGTCGTGCAGATTCCACGACGAGATGGTGAATATGAAGAGGCGTACAGGAGAAATCTGACCCGCTACATGAAACGCCTACAACGACTTCGGGCCGAGCATGAGCAAGGTGATGCGGGCAAGACCATCACACCCGGTCCAGGTGGCCATGTGAGTCAAGATGGTCAGTCACGCGGCCAGATGCGGACTAACAATCATAAGGTCGACCTCTTCCCGGTGAACGAAACAGCAAGACGGACAAGTCCGCGTGGCAAGCGTCGGCCTAATTTACCTGAAGATCCGACAGAGGAGGACATGGGAAGGCTACCCAAAGAGTGGAATGGGTCTGGCAAGTACAATATAGTTGGTCGAATAGGCAAGGGAGCTTTCGCGACAGTCTACAAGGTGACTGCCAAGTTCGATGGGAGACCGTACGCTGCCAAGGAACTCGACAAGAGGAAGTTCATGAAGGACGGAGTGCTTGATCAAAAGGTGGAAAATGAGATGAAGATCATGCAGAGAGCAAAGCATGTGAGTTGCGAATCGCCCGTCCCTTTGGCATTCCCCGTCCGCTGACAAGGGCCAGTCCAACATCGTTGAGTACGTTGAGCACATGGACTGGGATCACCGACTCATGATCATCATCATGGAGTTCGTTCCCAATGGCGACCTCGGTACTCTTATTAGCGAGAACGGGGCTCTGAGGGAAGGAATTGTCCAGGGGATGACGAGCCAGCTTCTCAGCGCTTTGTCGTACTTGCATGTGAACAACATCACACACCGAGATGTCAAGCCGGACAACATTCTTGTTCACACGTTTCAACCATTCATTGTCAAACTCACAGATTTTGGCCTGTCCAAGATGGTGGATACGGAGCAGACCTTCCTGAAGACCTTCTGCGGCACTCTTCTGTACTGCGCGCCAGAAGTATACAACGAGTTTGCCGAGTACGACGAGTACGGTCACAGGCACCCTAGAAATCGAGCGCGACGAAGGCCGACCGGTCAAAGATATGACCATGCTATTGACATCTGGTCTTTGGGCGGCGTTCTCTTCTATACGCTTACTGGTCAACCTCCATTCCCCGCCAAGAACGGAATCAGCTACACCGAGCTTCTTCATCAAATCATGACCAAGAGGCTGAACACGTATCCTCTAAGCCGCATGAGCATAACCGATGATGGCATTGATTTTCTGATGCGGATGCTGCAGAGACGGCCAGAACAGCGTGCAACTATAGAGGAGCTTCGCAGCCATCAGTGGCTCGAGGGAACGAACTTTTCCCAGGAAAAGCCCGGCGCCGGTGGATCACAAGATGAAGGACTAGATGATGAGCTTGGAAAGGAGGCTTCGCAGTTGAGTCTTGAAGACGCTCGTGAGCATGGGCTGGCGGAGGAGCAGGATACCGACGTGGACGAGGATCTGGACCTCGAACAATTCGGCGACGACAATGTTCGACTTACTGACTTCAACCGTTACGAGTCTCAGAAGGAGAACTACACATTCGGTCAGGTACAGCAACAGAGGCTGTTCGGAGAAGTGTCTGATGTCGGCAGTCCTGGAGCCTTTACATCGGCCCGTCTGAACCTACCCACTTCAGCAGGTGATCTAGGTGGCACGCAGATTTTCAACCCCGAGATCAAAGACAGCTTTGGATCGGAAACCTCGACACCGCGTCAACCAAAGAGATCACAACACACCCCACGCGCCGCAGTACCATCCGCGCTCTCCCAGAGTCGGCGTTCCGAAAGCCGGTCCGTTACAGACTTGAACAACATGACGTTCGACGCCGAATCGCAAGACCTCGGAGGCGCTGAGTCGCAACTCGAAAATCTGAACATGAAATCACTGCTGCCATCACATGGATATCTCAACAGCTTCAACACAAGCAAACGCAAACCATCATCTTACGACACCAGCGATGAGTTTGAAAATACCCCCAAAGCCAGGCCCGCCGTCAAGAGACTCAAATCCGAGAGTGCCTTCGATGCGATGAACTGCGATGACGATGTGGAACAAAACCTCTACTCGCAGGTCCCACCTCTGTCGCGTATCAATTCCAACCGACAGATTGACAAACCGGTGCACAAGTCCACATACTGGGATGCCCGAGACAAGAGGAGCTGGCATCTGCATTATCCCGAGATGACACAGCTTCAACATGACGCTTTCGCGTCAGCCGCGAAAGCTAGAGGCGAATCCTTTGCACCGAAGAGAACCCCGCTGTGGCATTTGGCTATGAAGCATTTCCCACCGGCAGGTTCAGCTTCCCAGGTACCGTCATCGGAATCTGGTAACAGTACTTCGGACCTTGCATCAAGGGCGTCAGATCGAAGAAGTAATGCCTCAAGGACTGGATCTGTTCCTCCAACTCCCGCTTCAGGGGAGGAGGAGATGCCTGATACGTTGCCCCCGGATTACAGCGGTCTTTCACTAGCCCACGCCGACCCACCTCTGAACAGGATCGTGGCGACATTAGAGTCAGCTGAAGAGTCTGTCATCACTGGAATCTCAATACTAATCAACTCGGCCCTAACATCCTGGGGCAGAGCCGCGGACAACACTCATACCTACACACCCAAAACGGAGTCCAAGGTACCGAAGTATGCTCTCAAGGTCTTGTTGTGGAAGGATAGCTATGAGCCCTCCAAAAACCTTCGCCCATGGAACGGTGCCGGCGACGACTTCTACTTCTACGTCTCCACGAAAGCCACGCATGGCATGCAGGTCAATCGGACGGTTTTGGCGTCTCACGAGTCGAAGAGCCCACGCGGACCTTCGTTGAACTGGATCCGGCTCCATGATGGCGACGAGGTCGTGTTTTGGAGGTCTGGTGACGGAGCCGACCAAGTCAAAGCCAAGCTGACATTCCGTTGCAGCTGGGGCGGTTCTTCGCGGCCCAGAGACGAGAATTCACCCGCAGAGCTTGTTTCTGCAGAGGTTGCCGACTGTCTAGATGCGTCGTGCCGTAAGGCGGAAGAGCGCGCTGGCAAGCTGGCTGAGTACGACCTGCGGCTGCAAGAGGCCGACCTGGACGCTTCGGATCGGCAAAAGAACATTGAGAGAGAACGGCTTCGCTCGCAGAACTTCGAGGCTAAACGCCTGGAAGCCTGTCGGGTGCTTGCCATGAGAGCCAGTCGCAGAGGCTCGCCCGCTTGTGCGTCACCGATCGCTCCCCCATCTTCGGCCCCACCGAACATGATGGCATTCGGGAATGGTGCAATTTCAAGGCACAAGAACGTTCCAGCGCTGAAGCATGCTTCCTCGAACATGGACGTGCGCGCACTTCATACGATGGTTGAGGAGTGAAACACCGGCCGACAACACACGAGAAAGATGGTCCAGACACGCATACAAGAAGGGTCGGAGTCATTCCAAGAGATGCGACAACCAAAAGTTCTTGTGCTTTCACACACGCATCACGCATATAATATTATTATACTTCGATTGGACCAGGATGAATGGTCACAAAATTTTCCGACATCATTGCGTCACGGCCTGGAGTTTGATACCTGGATGTAAAATTACGCAGACGTGGAGCATGGATTCACAAGTGAGTCATTTTTAGGCGCATCACGAGCAGAGATGGCCCTCTTTTTGGGTGTAGGGTGTTGTCGAAAGCAGCGTCTTGGCTTTTGAAACCGAGACAGAAACATGTCATGACGTGCACTCAGCACCTAGGCGTGCATGTGCATATGCTTAGATACATTCAGAAATCTATCTACTTTACCATCAATGGCCCATCACTCAAACTCCAGTCAGCTCGAATTGTCGTAAATTAAATGAGTTGACGAAATAGCAGGTGAAGTCAATGGGGGTCACGGGACCTCGCACTTTAGCGTGCTTAGTAACGCGACTGCAGCGTTGGCCGGTAACGCGACGCGCTCCACATGCGTGGGGGTTGCACCTGCCCCCAAACGAATGCAGAACAAAACAACCGACCAGCCTGCCTACACGCATTCGAGATCCATGAATTCGACCACACACCACACTCCCGATCGAACGAATTGTTTTCTATGCGACCAATGACAACGACAACTTGCAGGATCGTTTGATCCATCTCTCCTTATGACTCGAAACAATCTCGCGAACCATCTCGCCTGGTTGTTGTCCAACGCCCAGCTCGCCCACCCGACCGGCCCTGAGCTCCCTGCTGCTCACGACGCTTTTGACACATCGCGGAGCTTTACTTCAACCTCATCACAGACTGTGCTTGGCGGATCAAACGTGAGATCGGACGCGTTTGTGCCGAACGCGTCTTCCTCAGCATCAACAAACAGAGCTTCACAACGAGAACGAGTGGTTGAGACCGACGACCTCGGAATCGATGACGATCCGTTCGCTGAGGGGCAGGAGGCATATTTGGGAGGAACCACGGCGGTGAGAGCTGCGACAATGGCCAGGTTGACGACGAAGCCAACAAGAAAGCCCTCGCTCATGTCCAAGCAGGAGCAGCTCCCTACACCGCCGACTACAGGAGTCGGAAAGCTGCAGCAGGCATACAGCGCGTCACTCAGCCAGAATTTGGCAGCCAACAAGACTGAAACCCCGCGACCCAAGCCGGTCAAGAACAGAACGCCATCATGGATCACGAGGCCCATGGAGCCTGCACGACGAGACTGCACACCCGAGGTACCTGACGATGAAGGGCTGCTCGATCTTACGGAGGCGGGCGACCTAGATCCGGATGCGATGGCTCCTCGGCAATATGACTTTGGGACCCCCAAACCGCTGTGGAGGGACGAGCATGCAGGGCGGGGACAGCCATCGTCCGGACGTGGCAGGAAGAGGAAGAGCAGCGAGATGCTTGAACCATCCCCCCAACCGAAATTAGTGCCCAAGTCACGGACGAAGCAAGATATCAAGGAGGAAGACGACGAGGATGAGTTCCCAAACATTCTCGACCTCGTCGACGACGATCTCATGACACCGGCGATGCGACGTCGCAAGGCCGCGTTCTCTTCGCCCCACAAGAGCCCTCCCAAGCTGCATGTGTCTGCTTCAGACACGACGGTGCTCACGCAACGGACGGTCACGCAGACAGTCAGCACAACTGAAACAAGGATTCGCCGGGCCGCTAGCAACGACCGCTTGCCGTATCCCAGCAGCTCTGAGAGTGCAACGAAGGTCAATCCACCTTCAGTAAAAGGCGAGGGAAAGGGAGTCATACCCCGGTCCCCACTGCAGTCTGCGAAACGACCTAGGTCGTCCAGTCCGGTGAGGTCGCCTCGGAAGAAACGCTCACCGAGCCCATTGGTCAACGACGAGAACTTCATGTCGGACGAGGACATCTTTGAGCCACAAAGCCCGACTCCTAGGCCAACACGGAAATCCAAGCATCTAGATGTGATCATGGACTCTGACGACGATCTGGATACTTTCGAAACGCCTCATGCTGACGATCTGCCCAACGCAAGATTCGTTCGTGCCGCACATGAACCTGTCTCTGGATCGAAGAGAACACGCACTTCTCCTACGCCAATAGGGAAGACCTCATCGAGATTTGGGATAGAAAAGTCGTCTGAGATGCGGCCAGTCTCGATTGACACGGAGCTCCCTCAACAGCGGAGTAGCTCAAAAAGCCGCAATGATGCTGAGGCAATGGAGATGGACGCTGGTGAGGAGCAGCAGACAGACGCTGACAGGTCAGAGAGAAGGAGCCAGAGCTCGGAGTCCGAGGATGGGACGCTCGTAATGGACTTGTTCAAACAGCAGCCACACGTCTTGGACGTTCTCCAAAAATCCAACGCCGACAGCCTTACGCAGAATTCGAAGGACTACGGAAGAGCGCTGCGTGAGAACTGGCCCGCAGAACGCAAGACTCAGGTGAAGCGCGAGAGAACGCCGTTGCTGCAGCGGAAACAAGCCTATCTAGACGCCAAAGCAACACACGAGACTTACAGTCGACTTGATGCAAAGCGCCAAGAGCTCGTGGCCGAGATCACAGTCGCTTACGACGCTGATAAGGACGTCCAAGAGGCCGAGGACATTCTGGAGAAATTGAGCGAAGAAATACAACAGAGCGAGGCCAAATTGAAGGAGGCATTGGCGGCCGCTGGCGTCAAGGCAGAATCATTCAATGACCTTCCAGATCCACCGCCGCTGCAGCCGGCTCAGCAATCCAAACTGACACCCACTGTCGCCCAGTCAACGTCCACGCGTCTTCCTCCATCAATACGTAGAGAGAGCAGCTTTATACCCGAATGCGCATCGCAAAATGTTCCACAACCGCAGGGGACATCGATACCACCTTCACGCGTGGTCAGTTTCGAGCCGCCACAAGCTCCCTTTGGGCCTTCCGTGCCACGAACTGGCGACGAAATGCGACCGTCACGCTTCGTTGAGAATACAAGGTCTATGAACCCTTCGCGAGCGCTTGTCAATCATCATGAGGTGGAGGACCTGCTCGATGACGACGTTGACATGTGGGACGAATGGCAACCCAAGCCTCGTGTGCAGCATGCTCCTAGGGCTGCTCCGCCCGCAAGGAGCAGAAGTCCTATTCGTTCAAAAACGCGCCATCAGGACAACTTCAGTGACTATGGCGATGGCGACGATGACATGGCGGCAATGGTGGCAATGGCCGAAGAAGCTGAGCATCTTGAACAGCAGCATTCATCCCACAGCAATCGGCGGTCACGATCAGTCCTTTTAGAAGCGTCCGGCAACGCGGCCCCCGCGAGGTCGAAGGCTACAGCCAAGAAATCGGAGAAACCCGTACCCAAACTCAGAATCAACCCGGAGTTGATGCAGCACCCGTGGTCGAAAGATCTTCTTAGGGCCTTCAAGGACAGATTCAGGCTGGAAGGTTTCAGAACCAATCAACTCGAGGCAATCAACGCGACGTTGGCTGGCCATGATGCATTCGTTCTCATGCCAACCGGCGGTGGCAAGTCATTGTGTTATCAGCTGCCTGCAGTCGTTAATAGTGGCACAACACGCGGTGTCACTATCGTGGTTACCCCTTTGCTCAGCCTGATGCAGGACCAAGTCGATCACTTGACAAACCGGGGCATCATTGCCAAGTCTTTCAACGGCGACATGGATCGGCACGAGAAGCAGGACATTCTACAGAGCTTCAAGCTGAGAAATCCTGAGCATCACGTCCAGCTTCTGTACGTCACTCCGGAGATGATCAATAAGAGCACAGCCTTCCTCGATGGCCTTCGAACTCTGCACCGGAACAAGAAGTTCGCTCGTCTTGTCATCGACGAAGCACATTGCGTCAGTCAATGGGGCCACGACTTCAGACCTGATTACAAAGAGCTCGGCCAGATCCGCCTACAGTTCCCAGGAGTTCCAGTCATAGCTCTTACTGCCACGGCGACGAACAACGTCATTGTCGACATCAAGCACAATCTGAACATGGAGCAGTGCAAGATCTTTTCTCAGAGTTTCAACCGCCCAAATCTCTACTACGAAATCCGGCCAAAGGAGAAGCAACCCGTTGATCGAATCGCCGAGCTCATCGATGAGCAATACAGGGGCATGACCGGCATCGTATATACACTGTCTCGGAAGCAAACCGAACAGATCGCAGAGAAACTTCGCAACTGTGGCGTCGGTGCGCAACACTATCACGCGGCAATGGCACCGGAAGCCAAGACCAAGGTGCAACGAGATTGGCAAAGAGGAAAGACCAAGGTCGTCGTCGCCACCATCGCTTTTGGTATGGGTATTGACAAGCCCGACGTCCGCTTTGTGATACATCATTATCTTCCCAAGAGCTTAGAGGGATACTACCAGGAGACTGGTCGTGCGGGTCGAGATGGACTGCCTTCGGACTGTTACCTCTTCTTTAGTCATGGAGACATCTACCAGCTGAAGAAGTTCATCGATGATTCTGACGGCAGCCGTGCGCAAAAGGAGCGGCAGAAAGAGATGCTCAACCGAGTCGTCATGTTTTGTGAGAACAACCGCGATTGTCGCCGAAGCCAGCTGCTGCACTACTTTGGAGAGTCATTTTCCAAGGAGCGCTGTGGTGCGACATGCGACAATTGCAAGACTGGAGGCCATTTCGAAGTCCAAGATCGGACCGAATATGCGCAGGCTGTCTTGCAGGCGATCATGTACCACTCCCGAATGACGATGGTCCAATGCACCGATGTGCTCTCCGGAAAGAAAAAGCCAGACAGAGACGAAGAGCCTCAGCCGTTCCACGGCATGGCCAAGCATCTCACAAGATACGAGATCAATCAGATCATCACTAATCTGGCTATGCATCATGCCTTGGGCGAAGAGAATAAAGTTGGCGGCGGCGGCATCGCCATCTCATACTTCATTGTAAGTTCTATATGACTGGCGTTTATGATTGTATTTGCTGATAACCTACATAGCTCGGATCTGAAGCTGCCAGTTTCTTGACTGGTGGTCGCAAGCTCAAGATGGTCGTTCGGCAAGGCGGCGATAAGAAGGCTGCGGCCAAGACGACCAAGAAGAAGGTCAGGAAGAAGTCCGCAGTGGAGGAGACAAGGCCAATCTCAACGTGTATCTCGTCACCGGTCCGTGGCGGAGCTCGCAAGCCGAAGAAGGGCAAGTCGGTCGCAAGCTTCTTCGATGAAGAGGTGCTCGTCGAGGGTGATGAGGACGATGATGGTCTGGATCCGCCAGGTGCCCGTCATATGAACGGATACGAAGATGATGGCTTCGTCGTTGATGATGACGAGGACGATGACTGCTTCGACCCGCCTGTTCCCCCACCGCCCAAGCAGCGAAGGCAACGGACGCTCGACGAACTGGAGCCTGGTGGCTCCAAGATCCCGGCTGAACCGATTGATGACATGCAGGAACTTCTTATCCCTGACTACATGAAAGAGGCGAAGCTGCTTGAAGAAGAAATACGCAACACTCGAGGTCTTCGACGGACTCTCTTCACCGAGGCTCAAATGAGACAAATGCTGATCAGTTGGACCGACACTCTCGACAAGATGCGCCGGATTCCAGGCATAAATGCCGAGAAAGTCGCCAATTACGGCACCAAGTTCATTCCCTTGGTCAGGAATTTTCACAATACATATCTGAGCTTCCATGGGACAAATGACGATTCCATGGCTACAATCCCGGCCACAGCTGGCCCGTCAGCAAGCCGTCGTGGGCTGCCACAGCGGTCAGGAGATGTCATCGATCTTCTTTCGGACGACGATGAAGACGAGGACGGTGACTATGACGACCCAGGGGTTCCGTCCAAATACTTCGGAGCGAAGGACCAAGATGATCCTCTCCAGTCGCAGTTACAGGGCTGGGAGGAGAGATTTGCGGCGACGTCGCAAATCGAGGAGCCCGTGTCTCGCGGCCGCAGCAGTTCGAAGAAGGGCGCAGGGGGTGGAAGAAAGAACTACTACCGCAAGGGCGGAGGTGGCGGCCGGGGTGGGAGCAAGTCTTACAGTGGGGTGTCGAAGCGCAAGGGCACGACGAGCTCTGCTGGCGGGGGCCGCAGGACCAGTGGAGGCTTTGCAAGGAGTGGTGCGAGTATAGGTACTGCTTCGACTGCAAAGGGAGGTGGTGGGAGCCGCATTCCGCACATGCCCTTTTGAGCCGTAACCAGGGTAACTGTACGCATCGCGTTGTCAGAGCCCGATGTTGCTGCACTTGAGTAATTGACACTGGTGAGGACACATAGCAATGTAGCTTTTGGCCTTTGGGGTTAGGTGCGTAGGTGTTAGCATTCCTCTGGCAGATGAATTATGGAAGCGAGGTTTTGATCAGAGGATTTCGTGTTGGTGCAGCATTGAGTGATGGGTGTGAAGTCCTGTGCCTCTGGAGCACAAGCCACGAGGTTGAGACCTTGAGAACGCGCTCCATCGAAGAGGCTCGTGTGATGTTGGGTCGGAGTCCTGCAGGCAGGAACGCGTCTCTGTAGCCCACGGTCGGTGGCCTGGTAGAGAGGTTCACATCAGGCCCACCGTGTTGGTGAAGCAGCCTTATCATCCTATTATTCAGTCCGTACTGCCGAGTGTAAAGCCTGGATGGCGTAGTGGTATGTGGGAGACGCGGGGGCCCTACTGTCCAAGCTTCTAGCCGTTCATGGAAACGATGGTCCGATTTCTATTCAGTCCCTTGCCTGAAGTTTTGCTGTTCAAATCCAGGTCGGGGGAGGTTCTTTTTGGGTTTTGGTCCTCCCCAGTTCCGGCGTAGTCGTTATGCCTGAGCCTTTATTGCTGCTGGAGACAAGTCTCGCCACAGGTCTTAGGTATTTAGTGTATTATTTCTATTATTTTCTTTCCAATGCGAGTGTTATAATTTTCAACCTTGTTGGCGGAACACCCCCCTTCCCTGCGGGATCCCCCCTTCCATCCCTTTGTAATTTTCTCCTTTTCCTTTGCTATGCCTATAGATGCTAAGTTTAAAAGGGACAGGCACTTGGCCTTTGTAATGAAGGAGAAGAAAAAGAAGTAGAAAAGGGAGAAATGAGAAAAGAAAGGGAAAAGAAAGGGGGGCGAGGGACCTGAGATAAGATAAAAAAATTAATAAATAAATAAAAAGAAATATAAAAAAAAGACGAAAAAAGGAACTTTTATCGCTACAGGGCTGTAGGTGAGCCTTTCCAATAAAGATAAGATGTGTTGTTTTGCAACCAGTATCACGTCGTCCTCCGCACGAGCTCCCTAGGAACCCAGAAAACAAGCATATGTATGTTTACCCATGTACGGAGCATGTTTGACTCGTAGCGTACTGATCGTCGTGGGCAAGTCTTATTTCTCCCCCTCTTTCCATAGAGCCAGTCGATCGTGAGCGCCTGGCTCGCATCAAGGCCTTTGCTTTGTGCTCATCGTTGCTAGGACGTTTCCAGGCGAATCTGCACAAGCAGGAGGCGTGTCGTCGGTGAAACATGCCCTAGCGCCCGGTAGCACAGGCAGTCCCGTTGACGGCGTGTCATCAGCAAGGCTGACCGGGAAGAGCCGAGCCCGAGCCCATTGGTGGCCTCGTGTAATTGGAAGTGGCGCCAAACGCTTTTAATTACCGGTGACGAAATGCAATTCCGCCAGAGCTGTTCTAGAAGGCCCAGTCCCCGTGGCGATCATCAATGATTGCCATCAAAGTAATTGATGACATGACAGACGGCCTTGGCCGGAGGCAGCTGGTACCGCGGAGATTACCATGATAGACAAGTACAAGTAAGTACATTGTACCGTACTTTGTAAGCCCGACGAAATGCCAGCTGGCCTGAAACTCGGTGTCCGGGCATACAGACACAGTATGAAAGCTTGACTCGAAGAGTCGATCTCGGGCACCGCTCGCGCGCGGGCATCAGCGCTACGATGCTCGTGGTGGTCCGAGCCGTTCAAACCAAAAAGCCAACATTGGAGAGGAGCACTCTCAACAGTGTCTCACCTCACACGATGGAATGGCCGAGCTCAACATGATGGTGCCTCTTGGAATGCAGGCTGAACCGAGGAAATTTATCCGGAGAGACCGGGAGATCCTCAGCTGGGCCATCCTGCCGAAGACCCGCGCGTGGGCGTGGGTTTTGTTGCTAAATTCGACGCGTCTTTTGTCAATCACATCTCACCAAGCTGAGGTCTGACACGTGCGTTGAGAGCGGCAGTGTTTTCTTCCATGATTTGCTTGCTCTTGTTACTGTCGGAACTTGCAATATACAATTCGGCGCAACCGAAACAAACCGACTGCTGGACTGTGTACTCCGTACATGGTAAAATATGGTTTATATTCGTGCAGTACTTTGTACCGCACATACTTACGTTACTGCTCGGGGTTACAGGGCAGCAGGGCAGCAGGGCCATGGCCACCATTGGAGGGAGTTTCATGAGGGGGGGGATGACTTCAAACATGACATGGGCGGTCCCACTGCTGTGGCACGCATGGGATGATTCACAGGCGTGGCAGGGCAGCCCGTGGCCCAATCCTCAGAGCTCTGGCCCACCAGGCCTGACCCCTGCAGGGCACCTGCCTGCTGCAAGGCCACTTGGGCACCCCACCGAACACGTTCATGCTTGCTCCACCTTCGCTTCCGTCTCACGACCAATTTGCTGCAATTCGCGTCGCTGGCTGTTGTGCATTGACTTGAGACCCGGCCCATTCCTGCCTGCACCTACCAACCATCTGGCTTGTTCTTTTTATTTTATTTGCATTGCTCTCGTGTGCCGCCTCTCCTTGTGCAGTACCGCACCGTACAGCCCAGCCCAGCCCAGCCCACTCACTTCCCCACGGCTACTTATCTTTTGATCGAGCCGGGAAACATTTGAGATCTTGATTGTTTCGAAAAGTGACACGGCACGTTGCTACCTCGCGTTGCTCGGCAAGCTCAAAACCGGGGCCCCTTTTTTATTTACTTTCTGCCGGGGCTCGGGACCTCTGCTCGGTGCCCTTTCGTGTGAGGGGAGATTTGATGAACATTCCACAGTTTCACTTAGTCACGCTTCCCAACGAACGACCTTTCCCACCCCCCGGAACAAGTGGCAACGCCTTTTCCATCTCTTTCCTTATTTTTTTGCGCCCTCTCGACGCTACTTTTTCTATTCTCTTCGTCTCACTGATCCCCAGTGTTGATTGCCCTCTCTCGCGCGCTCACTTCGACTCTCACCCTCTCACCCTCTCCTCTTCCCCTCCCACTCCCTTCCCCCTCTGTGCATCTGCGACTTGGACATCTCCCCCCCTCGGTTAAGCAGCATCGCTACTCGATCCACACTCGCCAACATGGCTGCCTTTCGTCACGATCGGTCCCAGACACCTCCCCCTGACTTCAAGCCCATGGCTGCCCTCGGCGCAGGCCTGGCCGACCTCGACATATCACCGCGCTCCATCTCGGTTGCGTCCTCTGCTTCACATGGGTCCGCCACCACGCACGCCTCCCGTGGCAGCGACTCGTCCACATCTAGCCGTAACTCTTCCGCGAGCTTCCTCACCTCCGCCAGAAACATCCACCTGCAGCCAACCAGCAATGTGAGACATTCGACCGGAAACTTTGGAGCCAAACCGCAGCCGAGGAAGAGGGGCTACATGAGGCCGACCGGAACAGACTTCGCTGCGTCGGCGAGGAGTAGGGAGAGCGTCATGAGCTTGGGCAGCATTGCGCACCTGCAGTACTACTTTGCACGGACAGGGCTTTTGGACGGCAAGGGCGCACAGCTGGCTCGAAAGACCCGGTTGCAGAAGGCGCAAACTTTGGATTTCAGCAGCCTGGGCTCGTATGATTTCGCATCGGCCTCTACCCCGAAGATCACCACCACAGACCATGATTCGGTCTACGGGACCAGCCCTGATGCAGGCGGCTTCGGAGGCATGACGGACAGTCCAATCGAGGACGATGGTGAGGACAACTTCGACTACGAGGAGTGGGACGAGCCGGACCCGGACATGCTCCCGCCCACCGCGAGCACGTATAAGCACTCGGAGAAGCCCATACCAAAGCCGCCATCCATCAGACAGCTCAAAGCCGACCTGAGGACCGCTCTGACCATGGCGAGGGAGGCCGTGGAATATGCGAAGAACAACAGGGTCAATCCTCACCAAGGCGAGGATCGCAACCGCTCGAGACAGCCATCAGTCGTGTCAGTGACGTCTCTGACAGACTCGCCCACGCCGCCGTCGCATGCTCGTCAGCTGTCAAGGGCCACCGTCACAGCGCCGGGCTGGTTCGAGGTCCAGGGTATGCACGTCCTCGACGTCATGACGCTGGCCATCCGTGCGGCCAAGGTCTACTACACATCACATGATGACCCCGATCGGCTGGACTCCATCAAGCCCGAGAAGGAGCTCCGCAAGGAGCTGTTCACTGTCATGGAGATGCTCAAGCGCATGGCTACGAGAGACTTCCAGGGCGGCATGCGGGATGACGAGGTCCAGATTATGGAGGACTGGATTGCTGGGCTCTTCAAGATGCTCCAGGACGAGGAAGAAGTCGAGGCCGCCGAGCAGGAGGAGCGCGCATCCTGGAGCTGGCTGAAAGACGAAGACTGGCCGGCCGGCACCGAGGTGCAGCGGGAATACACCTTCATGCTCAGCATGCTCGGTGGAGCCGAAAACACGACCAAGGCCCCGGCGCCAGACGGCAGCACGATGGAGGTCCCCGCGCTCCCCAAGTGGACATCGATCGACCGCTCCAAGCCCCTCGAGGAGCAAGACCTCCCCACGCCCTTCCTCGCGACCCTGCAGAACGGTCTGCGTCTGGTGCAGCTGCACAACGCGGCGGTGCGTAAGTCGCGGCGCCGCTTCGGCATGATCGGCACGTTCCACACGGACACGCAGAAGCCGTACCGCGCGGCGGACAACATCCGGTACTGGGCAAAGGCCGCCGAGCTCAGGTGGGAGGTCACCGGGCTCAAGGTCGACGCGCTGGGCATCGTCTACAACAGCAAGCCCGAAGCCTGGCTCGACTTCGAGGACGCCATCCTCAGATGGTGCAAGCACGTGCGGGAGGAGATATCCGCAGACATTGGCAGGCCGCCGACGAGGGTCGGCCCACCTGCGTGGCTGCCCAAGCAGAAGCTGGAGACGCCCCCGCCGCTGCTGGAGGAGTAATTTCGCTACTTCGAAGGAAAAACCTTCACTTTTCGCTTCATTTCGCTCGAGCCTCCCTCTGCTGCGACTCGCAACACACGACATTCACTACATTACTACACATTTAATACTGCATGGAGCCGCAGTGCACCATCAACCACAATGACTTGGGGAAAAACAATCAGGACGTCGATTCATGCCGCCACGGGTATTTAGCACTATTACGCATTGCCCCGTTCGACTTCCGCGTCACGGAGGCTTGCTTACATTCGCTGAACATAATCGCCTAATCTTTACGACCTTCATTTATTCATTCTTAACGACACGACTTGGAAGCGGGCAGGGCCACCTTCGAGAACGTGGTTGAGGTACGGGGCTTGTTTGTCAATCTTGGTTTCATTTTTATTTCGGTCTAGGGCTTCCGGGGTTCTGGGGGGACGAGGGGCGACAGTTTACGGTCGCGGTCATGTTTTTTCTTGCTCTTTCTTCGTTCGCTTCGTCCATCCTTTCGCACGCGAGATTGCATAGCGGAGACCGTTGTTTTGCAGTGATTTGGCTTCCCAGGACAAGGGAGTGGGACATCTGGACCGGGTAAAAGATTGGCATATTACCCGTCGTCGGTCGTCGTCGACGCTCTTCGACGCAATTACTTTCGATTCTCTTTTGTTGTTGTCTGTCGTCGTACTCAGATACGGCCGCTTTGGACCTTGAGGCTAGATATACCCCCAGCATAAAATTGACAGAGATTGAGACGTGGAATTTGAACTTGGCAGTCACAAGCACGATCTCCCCCGTCTGCATTTTGTTGTGAATATTTTCTTCATCGTCGGCGTCGTGGATGCATTTGATGGATTATTCCCGCCGTCTTCAATCCTGCCCTTGACTTCCGCCGGCCTTGCATCCTCCAAGGTCGTTAGGGAGACACACAAGCAGGACCGAAAGACTGTCTAAATACCTGGTAGGTACCTAAGTACTGCGTGAGTTGAAGGAGGCTCAGAGGGAAAAGGTGGACGACACCCTAGCGTATGTGGCGTTTCGTGGCATATAGCAAGTGAAGCACAAATACAATTGCAATGTGGCGTTAGAAGCCTACCGGCCATCGTAAACACTATCTCGTCATCCTTTGCAGGTGCTGTGCCATCACTGAGGGTGAATGCTTGAGATGTGGTGACCTGTGGGAAAAGTGTTCTTCCCTTCGCGTCACTCAAGCACTAACGTGGCCTATCCCTTCCAGCTTCCGGTGCCTAACTCGTCGATCGCGCTGTCACGAAACTCACACTCATCCTCATAGAGTGCCTTCTTCATTCACGTTGCCTACCTTGGCCAGGGAGCATGTATGTGTGCAAGGCTACAAGCGTAAAGTTTTCAATGTGAGAGCGCAGCGTGGCCAGAAACTCAGTGTCTTCTTCGGCAAGTCTCAGATGCTCCAGAACGTAGCCGCCGGGGTTGCTGCTTCCATCGATACTCGTCGCGCCGTCGTCTGCAGTATCTCGTATGCGAATCTGCGCCACAGAAGGTTGGAAATTGATGCCAGTGACAGGTTCACTTTCCAAACTCGGGCTCTCCGTTGTTCTTCTTGATTCTGGGAGCCCGACATGGGACAAAAGAGCGGTGACGTATCACCCTGGGCCGCGAGCGCATTTTGCATGAACGAAACAGCGCAATTATCTGAGTATCGAGCGGAAAGTCGTGACCAGATGAGCACCAAAGACTGGCCCTCCAGCATGTCAGCCGAACCAAAACACCCCCGTCCCTCTCTCTCCGTGGCAGGGAGGGCCCACACCAGCAACCCGCCAGTAGCCCGCCGGGCCTTTGCAGTCTTCCGGCAAGACGTCGTGTCGGATGACATGGTTTGTGGGCAGGGCTGGGCTCGTAGCGAGTCGACGTGTTAAGTCTGGTCGGACAGACAGCCCATTGACTTGAGCTCAATCACTTGGAGCGAGATTGCTGGAAATGAGGCTCGCCGGGGGGGGGGGGGTGATCCACGGAGACAGCAGCATACATAGTAGAACGCTCCTGTCGGTGTCCTCGAAGCCGTCCACATCCTCAGGCTTAAACCTGAAGGCCATCTCGAGGGGGAGGGGGGGTCTTGCGTGGTGGTGTGCGACGAGGAGATGTTGATTCGTCGAGCGAGCTGTGCTTGCGCTGTGCAGATGACGACGACGCAAAGGCCACCAAGAAGTCCTGGCACTGGAGTCGGGGGGCTGAGGCAATCGTCAAGAGTCTCGCGAGTCGAAGTGGAGACAGCTCATCTGAAGGCGGCCCAATCAGAAACTGGTGCAGCTGACCCAGGATCTAAAATTACCGCCTTTGTGGATATCTGCCGAGCCCTGCCGACCCGGCCAAATCAAATCTGCGATCCGTTGAAGATTGACACAGGGGGGGGGGGTCGAAGTCAGCAGGCTTGTGGCTCTTGGGATACCTCTTCTTGTGAAGCGGTGGATTTTGAGGCGAGAAGAGCATTTTCGCTTCTCTCGATGGTGAGCTTTTTGGTCGGGTCTGCAGATGATTCCTTCCTGCCTCGTCTCGTGGCGTCGTTGCGTTGTGCTTGTATGTACAAGTGCAAGTACTGTGTAGCCAAGTACTTTGTACCACGGCAACTAGGACGAGGCCCAAATTTGGAAACGACGAGGCGACCAAAAATCAAACCGAAACTTGACATATGAGCAAGGCCAGTTTCACCCAAAGCCCCTTGATGAGTCCCACCTGTCTGGTCCTCCAGGTTGTGTATGTACAACTGTAGAGCCAGCCGGTGGTGATTCTTTCCTGCTCTGGCCCCGCGCGTTTTCCTACCTGGTGGTGACCCGGACTGCCAATTGAGCGAGTGCCTTTATGCGTGGGCGAATATCGATCTTCGTTCCCAATCTGTGGTCGTGGCCGGGCCTTTCCTACCTAGCAATTTGCCGTGGGCCCGTTTCGGAAACCGCAGCTACCTCAAGTGCTCATTCCAATCTCGTCGACATTGCCATGAGAACAATTGCTAGAGGCAACGACGCCCGTGCTCATTTCAAGCTCCACGGCAGTTCAATCTCGACTGGTTTTCCTCCCCGAGGTGACCGTTCTCTTGCTTGTCGATTGGTCACCTCACCGGTCTACCGATTCACCTCGGCGCGCTACAGTGCCACGCTTACCTCATACCTCACACCTCACACCTGCTCACCTGCTCGCTGTTCGTCTGTCCGTCTGCCTGTCCTTGACCAGCGTCGCCGCTGATCTCCAGACTCAATTCACCTGAGCATTGTCGCGTCACGGCCTTGACACCCACATACGCACGACCGAATCCTCGAGCATCACAGTCGAGCGCCTCGCCCTTGCGCGCCCCCCCCCCCCTCGTAACCCAATCCAAGACTAAGCTCGAGCTCAAGAACCCTTCAACACCTCACCACACCAAAGAACCGGCTGCCGATAGTCTCACAAAACTCCTGCTAGCATCAGCACTGACAGCTGTCGACGTTCAATTAGGCTCTCGGGAGCTGCGAGCTACTGCGTGCGCTCGACCTACTCCAGCCGAATCACATCGCCGGGCTGATGTGATAGGGGCCGTCCTCCAGCGTATCGTCGTCACACGCACTCAATTGTCGTCAACCTTCAACCAACATAGCCCCTCTGCAGCCTCTGTGTCTTCGAGTCTTACTTGGCGAGGCCAGTGAGTCGCTTTGACCGACACTTCCGCCCAACCCTGGACCGTGCCCTCCCTCGATCCACGCACTCAGCACCGCCGCTCACGACAGCCGAGCGTACACGAGACGTGCGTGGGCGTCGGGTTGTGCTGGCCTCTACGAAACAAGTACAAGACACCATTACTATCGAGACGGCTGGTCCTCTGTTTGGTGGCCATTTTGCGGGCATGTAGGAGTCAAGAGTTGGCATCCGAATCTCTGGAATCTCGGTCACTGCGGCCCATCTGCGTCTCGTCTAAACGAGACTAATAAATCCCCCAAGGGCGCTGCGCGTCGCCCAAGGTTCTCATCCCTGGTACTGCATATACCCGCCTGGACCACGCGACTGGGATACGCTTGCGGTGTCTCACGCTGCCGTGGCAATCCTGAACTTTGCCTTGGAGAGGGCTTGGGTGTCATCATCAAAACACCGTCACAATGCCTGGCCCGCTCGGTGACCTAGCCGAGGCCAGCCCTCTGCGACACGAAACATTTGCAGTGTCTTCAGATCTGTCGTTGCCGACACAAACTCCTTCGCAACTTGCCCACCCGCAGTCTTGGGAGTTGGACGCCGTTGCAGATGCACATGCTACTGCCCAACCACCGCTAATTGGAGAACCTGGCCGAACTGGCCCCGCCAATGAGGACGCGACGAACCTGTATCCAACTGACGCGCACGGCGATCTCTCCTGGCTAGGCCCCCTCATAGACAACGGTTTGGAGACGGCGGCGTCCACCGAAACCGCGCCTGATCGCAGTGCCGTGATGCATAGCCCTCCCGAAATTTCCACCCAAACACTTCGTCATACCCCAATCAACAACAACGACAACGACAACACCCACGCCGATAATAACAACAAAAATCACACCACCGACAGCGATCAACATTCCAACACACTGCGCCCACAGCCCGCCGTCCAACTTGCCGAAGCTCCCCAACTCGTTCCCAACCACCAAGCCCGAAAACTATCTCCCGGCCTTGCTGCTCGCCTGAAAGCACTCGGCCTCGGGTCTTCCAAAAGAGCCACGCAGGCGTCCCGCTACGGGATCGATCGCATTGGCAAGCTTTCCGAGGAGCAAATTCGCCAGATCGAAGCATCACATCAACGACATTCAGCTGCGGAGAACCTCGTCATAGAGCGCCGGGGTCGTCCCTGGAAGGGCATCGTGCGTATTCCATCCAGGACGAGCGTGAAGTCGGATAAGTCGACCAAGGACGCCGACGCCATCACGCCTGAAGACGTCGACATTCCGACGATCCGGATTCTGGAAAGCCCTGGCGCGCAGGGTACGTCCGATCTGCTTCAAGGATTCGAGGCGTCCGTAGCCGAGTTCGAGGCTTCTACGGCCCTCGATATGGATACGAACAAGTATCGCTTACCTGATCACACCAATGGCAACGGCACCAAGGTCACTCTGGACACCCGAAGGGAGCACCTCGAGCGCGATGCAAGACTACCTCCTTCACCCGAACAATCGCCTCCACCAGTCCCAGCCAAGGACACGCCACCGCTACCTACACCTAGCCAGCCATTCAGCCCAGAAAGTTATTTCAACCCGCTTGGTCTGCAGCGCCCAGGCTCGGTCTATACGATCTCGCGTGCTTCATTTGCGAATCAGCTGGGGCAGCTTACTTCCCTGCAGCTCCCGGATGCCGAATCGCTGGCGGGTAAGGTCGCCGCGATTCCAACCGCACAGTCTGCAGTAAAGGCGCTTATCGGTGCGGCCGACCAGATCAGAAGTTGGATTCACAAGGCATCCGAAGTCATCTCAGGCCTCGACAGCGATGATGATGTCGAATGGTCAGCGGCAGGTGGCCGTGAGGGCCTCGAGGAGGTGGAGAGTGCGACTGCACGCTTCGAGAAATTGATAGAGGTCTATGTGACCGCAATCGAAGAGCTCCAAACCCGCATCGACATCGCGAACGTGTCCACCGAGGATTTGACCAGAGCCGTCGCACAGATGGAAGCGATCATGGAGGAATGGACCAACATTCGGACCACCCTTCGGAGTGTTCGAGGCCAGGTCGAGCTTGCCATGGAATGGGAAGAGCTCTGGAATGTCGTGCTTGGGGAGATCGAAACCGAGCTGGACGAATTGCGGCGGCTGGTTTTTGAGATGGAGGAGAGGCGGCACAAGTCAGCCATAGCAATCGCAAGCGGCGACGCGGTCGACATAGGCGACCTGCAGACCATTGTCGAAGAGACGCCTCCGACCGCCACCCGGGCGAAAGCCACCAACAACCGCTTCAGCCTGCCCGGCGTGCCCACGAGCCCCGGTTCTCCGTCACCGACCGCGCCCGCGATATCGGCGGATGACTCCAGTGTCCTGGCGCTTTTTGCTAGGATGCAACCACTCAGGGCTTCTTTGGACTTCCTGCCCATGCGACTGTCCACCTTCGAGGCTCGTGCCGATAGGTCGTTTCCTACGGCTTGCGAGGAATTGGAGATGCGACGGGAGGCATTGGAAGGCACGTACAAAAAGCTGGAAAAGGACGCTGACGGTCTGCGCAAGGAGCTCGGCGAGGATCGGTGGGTCCTCGTCTTTCGCGGGGCTGCCCGGCAGGCTGAGAAGATGACCGACTCTGTGGAACGAAGTGTGACAAGGCTGAAAGAGGCTGTTGACGCCGGCATGCACTTGACCAATCAACCTGCATTCCTCAAAAAGATCGAGAGCTACGAAGCCAAGAAGACACACTACGGTCCAGCGATCGACCGCGTCTTGCTGATTATTGAGCGAGGTGTGAAGGACCGCTTGACGGTCAATGGCGAGATCCTGAGGCTGCACACTGAAATGCAGGCCAAATGGGAAGATCTCAAGAACCAATTGAAAGAGACGGATCTTGTGATGGACGAGCTTCATACGGACAAGCGAGGAAATCGTCTGCGTGACTCGATTTCCAGCATGCTGTCCAACGATATTTCTTCTACCGGCGGCAGTGGGCTCGAGACCCCTCACAGCTCGCCACCTTCGTCGGTGATCATGTCCGGCTTGGGAGTTGGTACAAGGACTCCAGTCTCCAAGTCTTCTTCCGCTACTCGCACTCGCCGATCGTCTAGTGGCGTCAGCAATCATCTGCAGCAACCGGGACGGCGGTCAGTCTCGAGCAACACACCTGCCATCTCCCGCAAGCCCCTCCCCAGGTCATCCGGCGTGTCAACACCGAGCCGTGAAAACTCGTCCACTCCCAATGCGAACAGGTATGCTGGTAATATACCGAGGCCCACGACGACCATGATGAACCGACCCAGATGGAACAGTTCCACAAACACGTCGCATATTGACACTGGTCACAATTTTAGACCTCTAACTCTCACTACGCCAAGCCCGTTCTCGAAGAATCAAGGCTCAGCCACTCCGGTTCGGTCGCATTCGTCACTCGCTGCTCCGATGAGCTCCAGACTACCCATGCGCACTCCTATGCGAGCTCACTCGCCGTCTCCAAGCCCAGTAACTCCACCAAGGCCCGTGAGCAAGCTCAACTTGCCTCAATCACGTCAAGGGATGCGACGGACCACACTGCTACCACCATCGAGCCACGCGGAGCTTGGGATGGCGCCACGCCCAGCGACCTCTCTCGCCACGTCGCGGCGAACCAGCATGCTGCCGATGCCAAAATTCAAAAGGGAGATCAGCGAGGGCGGTCGAGCAAGTCCGATGCCGGCCAGCATGAGTTCGAGATTCGGACTCAAGAGGGGCAATAGCGTGTCCTCGAACGACAAGCCGAAAGAGAAACCGCGTTGGCGACATGGTTGAGCTGACTGCTGTCTCACGAGGCTCGAATTATGTCACGCCTGTATCGCAAAGCGATGAACATTGCAAAGCGGACTGTCTTCATAGCTAGAACGAAACGCCTAGTCACGTTCGTTGTTTCATTCGCCATCTTGGCCAACTCAGCACGGCGTTTTCGGGTGCAAGAGACGTGCTAGGAAGACAGAGAAGTCAAGATGCATTCAATCCTTGTGTCATTATACACCACCAAAGGAGACAGGAGGACCTGCAAGGCGATAGCAAAGGCTCAGACGTGGAGGTCCGGGTCGGTGTGCCAAATGGGTCGTGCTAAGGATCGACCCTTGCGAGGTGACGATCTATTTTTATCATACAAGGGCTCAAGTGTGCATTCTATACCCCGGCGTAAAGTGTGTTATTAGGTTGGAAGGGCGAAATGGTCGGAAAGCAGGTTGATACCACATAAAATATAACAATTTCCTTTCACATTGACAAGTCCTCCCCTAGTGTCCCTCACGTGCTCAGTAATGCTGCGATGGTGAAGTCTGTCGGGACGCGTCCTTCAATGCTGACAATAGGGGTGCACAAGTACTGTACTGACCGATTTGAAAACGGTATTATACTTTTCCAATAAGTACAGTACAATACAAGCTGCGCTCAAAATGAGCCTCACATACCCTACAACCTTTTGTTTTAGGTTCAGCGCCTTTGGTTTCTGTTGTTTACCTGGCCCAACAGACTGCTATGCTGGGTAGTAAATTTGATGAGGGACTAGAGGACTGATGAGCTTAGTGATGGGGGCATTTCTGTCTCAACCGGGAAATCAACCAGGAGGGGGCTAAAAAGCCGTACAGTACGGGGTATAATAGTACATGTATCGCTTGATTTGAGTACCATACAGTACAGTACAGTATTGAAAAAGTGTGCATCTCTAGCTGACAGACTGGCTGCCAGTGGCTGGGGTTCCATCAACACTTCATCAAGCGTCCGCGCGACCGCCGACGGCCACCCGGGCAAGGCCAAAGCGCCTCATCCCCTTCCATTTCAGCACTCGGCTTGACATTGAGACTGACTGAAAGAGGCTCTCGTGTCGCAATGCGTGCCGCCCCCTGTGGTGAATCGTCCGTGAACACCCGGCGAAGCAATGGGGAGGGGGTTGGGTACAGGCTCGGCTGGTAGGCTCCAGAGAAAGAGGGCCCAGGGATACACAAATGATGAGTCGAAAGAGAGAGCCCTGGAGGCTGGTGCCTTGGGAAAGCCTGTAGCGGCATTGCGGTGATTCGCACACCTCTTTTTTTTTGCCCCATTCCCACCCCGGTGCTGCAGAGTAAGGTAATGATGAATCACACTTGCAGGTACGAAGAGCAACATTGATTGTCCTTTGTCATTGAGCGGTGATCACCTCCACCAGCTCACAAGTCACCACGTTGGAAGCACTGGAGGCTGTGTGGCTGATACAAGTTCTTGCGTTTGATTGCCATGGGCCCTGTGACAGTTCGCGACACCACCGGGGCCTACACTACAAGCACCGACGGATCGCTCTACTAGAGGGTGGGCGAAGTTCGACTTCTCGGATCTCTGTCTCTCCCTTTATATGTATATGAGCCCCTATAGAATTTCATCTCAGTGTCCCACGTATCTAGGTATCTCGGGACGTGGGTAGGTATCTGTATGCCTTGTGCGAATCTTTGGTCTTCAACCCCAGACCCGCAAGCCGTCAAGAGAAGGTCGAAGAACATTCCAGAAGATGCTTTGGGTCCAGGTAAGGTCTTACACGTAGTGTGCACGAGACTTCTTCGAACGTTGGAAGTTTCCCGGATCAAAAGGTCCGGTGGAAGGAAAGGTACGATGAATTCTGCGGCGTACCTGTACGGACAGGTTTGTCCCAAGGTGTACAGGCCCTTTTTCCATTTTTTCTAGGCCTATGCTTCTGTCAACGACTCCGGCCAACTTCGCTGTATTCGATCGTGTACGGATTCAATTGGGCGCAAGACTCAAAGCAAGTTCAGGACAAATATGGTAGAATGGTCTTTGATGATACAGTATATGCCTCTTCACACTAAAGATTCACGAGGTGAAGAGGACGACGGCTCGGAGGAAATAGAAAATGGTAGCCCAGGAGTACAGAACCCCCTTGCTAACACCAGAGCCGTGAACAGCACCAAGTCCTCGGCGCCGGACTTGACATGAGGCGCGAGTACCTCAAGTACCTCGTAAAAATGAGTCGTGGCTTGCCAATGCCATGCCCAGACCCACCACCTCATGGCGTGACATCAATTTGGATCTGGCATCTACATAGATACAGTCCGTACGGACGCCCGCCTACATGTGTTCCCGTGAAGCTTATCTGCGCCGCACTGATCGATGGGCTCTCTCTATCTCTCTCTCTCACTGTCGATCCCCCTCATCCACCCAGTCGCACCCGTGACCCGCCTATGTACGCACAGGGCGTTGAAGTCGAGAGATGCCTTGTTTGGCAAACAGCATACGCGTATCGAGCAGACCGGCCTGGTAGGCTTGGCCAGCAGACGTGCGAGTGCTATCAGTCGGAATTGAATTGGACAATTCCACGTGACAGATGGGGCCGTCGGCGAGGCTTCGGAAGAGTCTCGGGCACTGCCAAGTCGATGGGCTGATAACACAGAGGCTTCATAGAGGGTCGGGGGGGGGGGTTGTCATTGTTGGTAATCCGTATGTCAGAATGACCGGCCAAGCAAATCCTGATAAGACCAGATCTTCAGAGAAATGCTTTTTTGACTGAACAATGACCCGAAACTTATTCGAACTTGTTGTCATGTTCAGCAGCGGCATCAGCACCGGTCATGTCTAGGGATCGGGCTACCTACCTTAGGTATCCTCCATACCACTTCGGGCCGCGAATAGGCCTGCCCTACCGAATTTCCCCATGCGACTTTTGATGCCCCTCCCGAACAGACGTCTCCGGGTCTTGTGATGCAAGCAGCATCGTGAAATTCCAGGACGCATCTTAAAGTTCCGCTGTCCATCAGCGGCAAACAGATTCACCGGAATGAAACTCATATTTTCTGAAGCTGACTCCGGGAATAGTGCCACGACAATTCACATGACGGAAATAAATGTGCAAGTACTATGTGAGGTATCACTGTTTTGAGGTCTCTTCAGGACCGAGACACAAGTCATAATGAATCATACCAAGGGCATCGACCATTGTCTAGCACCTGAGAGGGCTCTTCACCCCTCCTTCCACCCTGTTTTCAGCTTCCCACTCTCAGCCATCTATGCCCCTTTGGCGTGCCTGTGTCGGGTTAGCGATCCTCCGAACTCAGGAGGCAGTTATTTCAGCCTCATCCAGCGTGATAGAACGCCAGATATTGAACGGCCGTTTCTATATACAAACTTAAAGATGTATTGCCAACGTCGGAACCAAACTCCAGACAGTTCAGATGTGTCCCGAGGTACAACGGGCCAAATCCTCCCAGGTGCCACGATAAGGATGAAACCTAGGATCAGAAAGAAAAAAAGATCCTGCTGGGTTGTGATAGCAGACATGGGCAGCTGCAGCAGATCGGACATGCGAGATTTAGCCCTAGCAGACAACAGGGGGGGGGGGGACAGTCACAGCCGTCCCATTCTCTCTCCAAGGTCGTGGCTTTCCTTCCGGCGGTGGCCATGCCCGGAGGCTTTTTGTGCCAGAGGTTGGGGTCCACCCACACTCCACACTCTCGCCGACCAAGCAAGTCAGAAACAGCGACAAAGAACACAGGCAAGCAAGGACTACCCAGAAAGGTATGCCGGAACGCTCCCGTGGCTGTTCATCGTCCTGGACGCGACCAGGGATTTGTATGGATCAACCGTGGCCCGGGCTCCGGAGCTTCGGCTATCGGACCCGAACGAACATCTCCTCGCAGTGTAGGACTTGCAACAGTCGCGCCATAATAACCGGTGAGAAGACTAACAGACTCCCCCGTGGACGCATGCATACTTGTCGGAGGATCCGGGAACCAAGTGACTGGCGCCAGCCACATGGAAATGCATAAAGTACCTAGGTAGGGCATTATTTTGTGAGGGTGACGTGACACGCTGAGCTGCCCGGGCATGCGCCACTACACTGACACCCAGCACCCAGCACCCAGCAGGCAGATGCAGTCGTCGAAGTCGAGCCCTCTTTGTCGTGGAGTGCTCAAGACTTCCGCCATAGTCGCCATTGCATTGGCAGGGAACCGACCAATGGGCAAGACATGCCGGGTGCTGGTCAGGGACGTGTGAGTGGACAGACCGGTCAGGGCAGACAGGCATGACGGTAATGTACCATTGGGCAGGTTTCTCAGGCATGCTTTTTTGACAGCTCAAAGCAAGGTCATGCTGCAGAGAGGGTCCCCTGAGACCTCGACCCTGGTCTTTGGCACGCCTGCCCAGTCCCCTGTGGGAATGCGCGTCACGCTGTATGTATGGATAATTATTGCGCGCAGTAGTGGGCTCCACCGCTATACAGGACCCTGAGGCATTCGTCGAGGACCCTGGCACTGCAGCCGGACGCCCTCGCGTCATGCAAGTGGCTTTGGTGCGCCCGTGTGCGCATCCCAGGGCGCCATTTCTGCTGCAGGCTCCGTGGCAATTATGAAATCGTGCTTATTGCCTGCAGATATGTCTGTGGCCTGATCGGCAGCCGGCCTCAGTCCGGAGACGATGCCGCCAACAAACGAGGGTGCTGGCGAGCGTGGCGCGCAGTTGTGGGCCTCGTTCTGGGGGGGGTTTTTTTTTTGTTGACACTGCCTCGGGTGTTATAACCGACCGCGGGACGGGGGAGCACAGCAGTCGAAACTCGGGTCGGTCCCATCTCCACTGCTCGTTGGTGGTATTATTTCTGGCAGAGTGCCCCGGACCAACAAGAGCAAACCATGGCAACCGCTGGTATGAGGTGCTCTGGTCCGAGACAATATAACCAGAGAGGAGCGCGATCACAAGATGGATAATCTGCACGAGCTAGTAGACAAGACCAATCTGTCCGTTTAAAATGCTTTGACCACACTGACGTCCAATCTGGGTGATCTTCAGTATGAGGGTTCAAAGCCCAATGCAAAACTCGATGATGACTCGAGAGGGCTTGACGAGTCTTCTTTATCCGCATGCGGCCAAATGTTTCAGCCTTCACATGCTGCCCTCGGTCGCATCTTTGCTTTGTCCACCAGGCGGCTGCTTCGGTCCTTCGACTCGACAAGAAGGAATGGGCTTACTCACAAACTCGCACCACCATCCACGCCGTCCTAGTGGGTGGCCTGGCCCTCTACACTGCAGCCAACGTAAAAGACCCCCCCGAGGTTCCCTCGACTTCAAGCCCCATCAGCGCCTCTACGCTCTCGCCTCCTCGAGAAAAGCGCCCTTTCTCGATTAGTCATCGATACTCTCCCTGCCTGTGTGGTGTTTACCTTTTCCGAAATATTAAAAGTCCCGTCCAAGTGGCGGCCCGACTTCACAGTCCCCTGAGGCCGGCAAAGATCAACAAGAAGAAACAGCATAGCTGAAGAAGAAATGATCTCATAAGACACTCGCATTCGCCAAGTTTTCCAGCGCCGACGTGGAAGCTCGAAAAGAAGCTTCTGTCTCAGGTCAGCGTCGAGGATCGACCGACTCAGAATCTATTGGGAGCGCAGACCAACCTGGTTGCCCGGGAGCGGTGCGCGCTCTCTTCGCAATCTGCACTGTCCTTTGCATTCCTCCGCGTCCGGCCTCCTTTCTTTTGACCAGCAAAGAGAGTCGCCACAGATCGGCCCAGGATCACGCAACGCTCAACTCGGGCCGGTCCCATGGCCGCAAAGCTATCCGTGATCCTGGCATACTCGACGCTTCTCTCGACTGTCCTCGAACAGAACAATATCAGAGCAAAAGTACCTGCCCGTCCGCAGGCGCAGCTCGCGACTGGACCCCGGACCAACAGGCCAGAGGCCCTGGTTTGTGCGAGCTTCTAGACCAGCAACAGAGAGCTTGCCACGGTGGCCGGCAATAATTGCGAGTCTAGCCTCCAGAGGCCCTCCTGGTCAGCTGGCCTGGACGCAGACTGGACGCAGACTGGACGCAGACTGGACGCAGACACGCCCTCTTTGCCCAAAAGAGGCCCGAACGTGCAGGACAGCAGCGCAATTTTTTGTGGCTGGTCATCCAACCCTCCTTCCCATATAGAGGATTCGCTGCAACATCGGCCACGTCTACTGCGGCCAACAACCAGTTCCTCCCCAGACGCATGCTCAGCAACGCGCCTTGACGTGAGGCGTCTTGCTTGCATATCCACGCGGTGCCAGTCGATTTGTGTTGCGAGCGCACCACGAGCGGGCGAGTGGGCTGTATCTCCTGTCCGCAAATCGCAATCTGCGCCTGCAATACACGCCGGCTGGGCAGTGGTAATCTCGCCCCGGAGGCCAGTCAGACCGCCGGGTTGCCGTCGCTGAACGTCGATTGGCCCGTCGACACTCGCTACCTTCCTTTGTCTCCTCGCCTCTTGGCTATTCCTCTTGCAGACACAGCCTATTCTAGTGGAGGCGTCTTCGGTTCGGTCGTGCTCCTCTGCCCACAGAAGCTACTACTCCCTTCGACCCGTATCCGTCGTCTGCAGAGACGACACAAACAGGAGCTGAGACGCTCACGGAAGCACTTAAAGGCCCTTGGACATTAGGTTTGCAGGAGCCCAACCAGCGGCGACCTGAGGCAGCCCCGGCCCATCACCATACCAAGGAGGAGTCCTCAGACAGACCGACCTCCTCCCCCTGAGACCCTGAGAAGAAGCATAAGTCCGAACCCAGGTGGCGCATTTTCTTCGTCACACCTGCTCTGCCATCTCGAACATACCCATTCCTGAGAGTCTTCGGATCTATTGCCAAACATTCTTTAGCCGCGTTCTCGAAGGTTTCGCCAGCTTCTTCGCACGCGCCACACCAGCGCCGAGGACCCATGAACGATATAATGTCCTACCAGTACCCCCCTCCAGGAACCCCTCCCCCTCCATATCACGTCGGCTACGCCATTCGCCCGAACAGCACTGGAATGGGACTGCGATCACCCGACCAACCAGGGAGGAACGGCTCATCCGCCATGTCCTCTGACCTCGAGCGGTGCGAGTCCCACACGTATATCAAGAGGGAACCCACGACGCCAGGATCCGACGACGCAAAGATGTCTGCCGCGGACAAGAAGCGGAACAAGCTGGGCTACCACCGCGCGCCGGCAGCCTGCAGTAAGGACAGCCCCATCATCCCCTGTGTTGTTGCCCGATGAGAGCCTTGCGACTGACAGTCTTTTTGCCCCCCAAAAGCATGTTGTCGACACCGTAAGATCCGGTGTCAGAAAGGCCCTCCTGGCCAGTCAAAGTGCTTGACGTGTGAGAAGCTGAACAAAGAGTGCCGGTTCGAGTCCGTGAACCACTCAGCACCTGGGGACTCGCGACATCCGTCCTTGTCGAGAGCGTCTGTGGGTCATAGGATCGCCTCCGCGTCGTCGGTCACGTCGCCGGCCATGCAGAGCGGACACCCCGTGGAGATGCACAGTGCACATGGGCACATCTCGATGCCTCCGATCCAGCAGAGTAAGCCTTTTTCCCCCGCGATTTTATTGCTGCGTCCGCTGATTGTCGTACAGTTGGATCCAGCTCGCTAGGCCGCTCGGCATACCCCGAGTACGGCAACCAGGGGATGGCCACGAACTGGGCCGTCCCGGAGGCCACAGCCGGCTCCAGGGGCTCTTACGGACATGACACGACGCAGAGGCTAGGGCCAAGCGCCTTCCCCGGCTACGCTCACACAAATACACCTCCGCCCTCAGCGACCGGCTGGGGGCCCGATGCGACAACCAGGCAGGACATGTCGTGGCCTTCGTACGCGCCGCCGCCGCAACAGACAGCGCAGCAGCAGCAGCCGCCGCCGCAGCAGCAGCAGCCCTACTCGCCCTTGAGCCAGATGGCGACGCCGACGGCGGGCACGTACGACCGCGAAACGCCGTCCTCGTCGTCGATGCCCGCGGCCGAGATGTATCCGCCGCTGCCGACCATGGCGGCGGACCACGGGGCGTCGTTGTCCCCGCCGGGACATCCCTCTTCTGCAGGTGGAGGTTACGGCAGCTGGCAGCAACAGCAGCAGCAGCAGCAGCAGCAGCAGCAGCAGCAGCAACACTCGTTCCCGCCCATCTCGAGTAGACCTGGCGAGGGCTACGCTGGTGGCACCGGCGGCTGGTATGCGGCAGCAGAGGGTGGCGATGGCGGGCAGCCTGATGGGCTGCCCGATGGGCTGCCCGTGACCAATGCGTATTATGCCCAACGATGAGCCACATGCAATTCAGCATTAGACACCTCAGACCAGTGCCGCCCCGAGAGAAAGCGAAGGAGGGAGAGGGGGAGAGAGAGAGAGAGAGAGAGAGAGAGAGAGAGAGAGAGAGAGAGAGAGAGAGAGGACGAACAAGGGGGGGAGGGGATTGGAGAAGCAGCAGATTTCAGTCAGCAAAGCTTCCCCCGTGTTTTGTTCGAAGCATGAATCAAGTACGCAACCGAGAGCTCGACCCTGAGCCCGAGACCTCCACCGCCGCCATGTGCCGTTCTCAACGCACGAGGAGGCCTTGTCGAAGAACCCGTCACGCTCGTCATTCTCTGTGCTCCTCGCTGCCGACCCATCAAGAGAGCAACTTCTGCGTCGACTCGCACTTACTAGAGGCGGCCATGCCCTAGAACAAGGAACTCGAATCTGTGTCATATATTGTACTTGGGTACCGTCCCGGTGACGACGGAGCCTGCCAAGTTCTGCAGGATGGCCTCCTGGTCAGCAAGAAATGAAACGACAACAGTTCCGAGAGGCGCTTTCAAGCCATGAAAAGGGGGCCTCTGTCCCCTGCGACCAGCCCGCGAGGATGAAACCTTTTTGTCGTTCTCATCGAGCCGAGAAGACACAAGAGAAGAAAAATGGCAAAAGCAAAGCACCGCAGAGGGTGAAGGAGCCATGGTTTGAAGTCGAAGAAAAAAGGCTAAATTTCGGCACCCGCGCTTGGATCAACACAAGGATCGTGCCTTCGGGAGTCGGCGGTGAAGGGGGAGGGGGGGCGTGTTTGGGTTTGGGGTGGGAGATGGAATTGCGGCAACAGTGGCATGGACCCTGAAACTCTGAAAATTGGAGCCCACGTTTCTTCGGGATTCGGTGTACTCTGCAAGTAGCACTAGTGGAAGGGAAAGACGAAGTAGTTTGGGGGAGTTAGCGGGTGTGAGGGTATTTGGTGGGGGGGGGGGGCCGGTGTTGGTTTCCTCGGAAGAAGGCATGGGTGGTTGGAGTCGTATTGGGTTTTGCATCTCTCTCTGCATCTCTGCATCTGGATCTTGCGTGGTTTTGGCTGGTCTTGATTGATGGTTTTCATGTCTTTTTCAACTCTCCGATCCTAACGAGCATGCGGGTTGATTTTTTTAAAATCTTTTAATAATATAAATTGTGACAGCGAAATAATCACGAGTAGCAAAGCCGAGCAGGCACGTGAAGAGCATGTGTGGGACGTGGGAAGCTCTTATGGCCAAGTACAATTTCCTCGAGCGCGGGTTCTCGCATATCTAGTCGCATACCAAGGTAATTAAGTCTTACGGCTCGTCCCCAGAGACCCTTCATGGACGCCACTTACAGTCCCAGCAGGCAAGCGGCACTGGAGACGTATCCGGTCCAATAAATATGTGGCAGCATTTCTGACCAGAGACGTGATGGACAACACCACACAGCTGTTGCCGAGACGAGCGAGCAGCGATCCCGAAGTGCTCACGCGGCCCGGTCACATAAGATGCAGGCACTCGTTCTTATTCGAAGGGTTTTCTTTTTGGGCCTCGCAACGACCTGGCCCCCCCTAGAGGGTGTGCGGGTTATTGCTGCCATTTGAGCAGAAGAAGAGCACGCCGCACGGCACGTCCGTCTGCCCTATTTTCAAACGACCTGCATCGCTGCTACACATCCTCTTCTCCCCCCCCCTCCCCGCCCGCCGCCTTCCCCGGCACTTAATATCCCAATGGGGTTGCTGCAGCACACCCACCCGGGGGCAAGCTGAGTAGATTCTACGTGGTTCGCGCACTCCCACACGCGTTGATGAGCCCTAGTGATCCCTGGCAGATCACCTGCATGCCGTGTCTTCACATGACCGTTTCAGCCCCCCCCCCCCCACGGCCCTTAGACCTCGACCTTGAACAATCAACATGGGTCACATGGCACCCATTGGGCACAACTGAAGATGCGTGGCGCCGAAGAACGGCCAGCCTGGGAGGGGGGGGGGGAATAATGCTTCCAATTGAAAACGATTCGATATACACTCACTCGCCGAGCCGCAGCGTCAGCACGAATAGCGTGACATATGTGCCCAGGCTCAGCAACGTCAGGAGCGTGACGCTGTTCCCACTGGTCCGGAACCTCTTCTTGATCGTCTGTACCCGCCGCCGGCCTCGGGCGGCGGCGGCAGCAGCAGCAGCGGCGGCACCGCCGTCGTCCTGCCCGCCGTGCCCACCGTCGAGCCCGCCCTCGTCGTCCGTCTCCGAGTCCGACTCCTCCTGGTCGAAGAACTGCCTGTTGCCCTCGTACCGGCGGAAGATGGCCACGAGCAGGATGGCGGCCCCGTACGCGGCGAAGAGGGCCCCGATGGTGTAGAACTCGCTGGTGAAGATCTTGAGGATGATGAGGGCGAAGGAGAACTGCGACAGGGCCGTCCGCATGTAAGCGCCCTCGAACGTGCGCTGGGCGGCACGTATCTCGGTGAGCCTGTCGTGTGTGAGAAGAGAGCATGGCGTAAAGCGACCAAGTGAGACATCAATCATCGTTCCACGATACCAAATGTTTTACTATGAGGGGCGTACTGCCAGTGACACCTCACTCGAACCGGAGGGGAAGCCAATCGTCCTGCGTAACAGACACAGAAAAAGAGGGAGACAGAGATGGGGGCCGAGACGCGGGATCGTCGTCCCAGAAAGAAGGGTTGCGGTGCGGCACGAGCATCTGCATACTGCAGGCTGCCCTTTCGGGACTGCTGTGAAATGTTTCGGGACGACCGAGCGGGATGGCTCTTGGAGATCATCCCCAGAACATATGCAAGATGCCACGACGCACAACAGAGCGGGACCACTCACTCTTGTGACGTGAGGACGACCGAACGGGCGCGGTGTAGCCTCAGGTGGAGGTGGTCCTCTGGGTGCGGCTGTAGGGCCTAGATTTCCTGTAGCGTCAGCCCAGCCCCGACAGAGTCGGTTTCGTGAGCAACAGACCTCAAACATCTCGGGCAGTGGTCGTACAACGAGACGCGGATGAATGCAGCAGTGCGTGATTGTCGCAGTTCCGGAACCAGCAAAAGAGGGGAAACTGTATCTGACGGTCGCTACGAGTTGCAATGTATGCCGTTGCTCTGAAGATGAGCAGCTCCAGGTATGGATGAACAAAGATATCACGACATACGACCGCCGTGATAAGTTGCTGATGAGGAGACGACGAGGATTTGCTGTAGGCGGATTGTCAGTCGATAGGACGGACGGCTTTCCGGGTCGGCCAGCGGCGGACCGGCCACGCTAAGGGCCATCGTCCGCTGGGGTTCCCCGTCGGATGACTAAGCCATGCTCGATCCGGGATCCACAGGATGACGGTGGCCGGCAACCTGCAACCTTGGATGTGAGGAGCTCCTGAAATGCCTGAGGCTATGCCAAACGACGACAAGAGAGTCTTTGCTCAACCACCAACGCATCAACCCCGAGAGCCTGCAGCGGCCTCCTCACAGCGGTCACTCTCCTTCGAAACGAAGTCCCTGATCATTCATTCACGCCCTCAGACGCGACGGATCGCCCATCATGAAGCCGCTCGTGAGTGCTATGCAAGCATGGTCTTGGTAAGTCATGACGACGGCATCCAGCAACACCAGCAGCAGCAGCAGCAACACCAGCAGCAGCAACACCAGCAGCAGCAACACCAGCAGCCGCAGACACCGCACCGCGACTGACCCAACTCGATCTGACCACTCGCGCAGCTTCGTCATCTCGGCATTTGCGATCATCATCCTGTCGATCCTGGGCGCCGCGTTCAAGAACAACCACGAGGAGTTCGTCGGCGGCATCGAGCAGCCCGAGGACGGCCCCGCCGTCGCGGGCACCGTCTTCGTCGCCGTCTTCGTGTACATTGTGAGTAGACCCGATGCTAGGTGTCCCTTGAACCCTTCAACAAGGGGAGAGAAAGGAAAAAAAAAAAAGGAGAAAAAAAGAAAAATAAAAAAGGCATCCGACGGCTGATGACTTGTCTTTTCTCTTGCGGCCAGGGTTTCCTCGTCTTCTGCGGCCTGCAGGGCCTCCTCCACATGCGCGAGAGTCGACGGGGCGCGATTGCGTTGTAGATGCGAGCGGTGAGCATTGGCAAACGGGACACATGGAGTTTTGGGCGTTACGATTTACGGGAAAGACTTGGGCTACAGCGAGCACGAGTGTGAACCATGGCTGCGACTACTGCTGTGCGTTGAGAGTCTGAAAGTGTGGCTTGTGGCATCTCGTCATATGTTCGGGCACGATGACACCGTTGGAATGTGGAGGGTTGCTTCGATCTCGCGTGCATATGTGAAGCTCAGGAGGCTACCTTGTGTGTACGATACTACACTGGAATTATACGGAAGACATCAACAGCATGTTGGCCCGGCTCTCACGCTGCGCGGTGGTTCTGCCGAGGCGACCCACCAGAGAGGCTGTACCGTGATGAGGTATTTTTCGGTCTTTGACTGTCTGTTCGTCCAGCCAGCGGCTGCTCACTGCGCTCAACCGCGGAAAGGCCGTCTTGCGGCTGGTGTGCGAGTCTCCGGCGAGCACGACAGTGCTTGGCGGCGTGGGGTTGTTAGACCGGACCGCGGTCTTCCCTCTCTAGTAGCAAGATCTAGAAGTGCGGAGAGACAAGACGAGAAGGGCGTGGGGAGAGCCAGCACAAGAAACCTGGGAATTGCAGCGTCACAAAGCGTCTGGCTCTTGGGCCTGACGACCGTGAGGAGTCTGGATGATTTCCAACGCCCCGGGCGCGCGTCTGTCCCGCTAGCTGCCGCTCTGCGCTCCGACCTCTCCTCCCAGCTTTGCCACATACTTTGAGTGCACATCCTTCCAATGAAGGTCCTGCTGTGACTTCACGGAGCCGTACAGTAACCTCGAGCAGAAGATGGTCACATACTCCACAATCTTCAACACCCCGCTCTCTTCCTCCACGGCCCAACGTCGCTCCTCCGTCACACCCATCGGCGCCCGCAGAAAGATAAAAGCGCCGTCCAGGGTCGTGGTCATCTCATAATAGTTGTTGACTGTGCTGAGGCCGCCGAGCAGCCTCGAGAAGAGGGCCACGCCGGGCATCTTGTCCACGACCTCGTAGCACCGGGTGTCGCCCGTCTTGACGGCCTTCATCTCCTCCGGCAACGGGTAGGTGCTGCCCCCGTGAGGCTCCACGTCTGACCTGTAGGAGACCAGGTTGGGGTCCGCACCGATGAAGAAGTCGAAATCTTGGAGCAAAGCGAGGGCCTGGGCCGCCGTCACCTGACCCTTCAGCTCGGTGGTGTACTTGAGGGCGTCGGGCTTTCCCATGGCGGACGTGCGACACTACTAACAAGCAACGGAGTGTGGGACGATGTCCTTTGCAACAAGTACTGGACAGCGGGCTTCGGAGCTGAGGTGCTGATGGTTGGAAATGAGAACAGTAGCTAAGGGCTCAGCGCAAGGATACAAAGTCTCTCCCTCGGTGCACTTGGATGGTCGTTGCTGTATCCTTGACATGTTGAGCAAGGCTGCTGGGGCCCGCGTGATGGCACCAGACGCCAACTGTTTCATGGCAGTCGGTCGCCCGGGCGCATCAAAAGTTTGCTCGTCCTCGCCAACCGAAAGTCTACTTATTTATTAGTAAGTACTAGAACCTCGGCAGAGTCTGGACCAGCGCCGATCTGCGACCACCATTCACAAACGTGCCTCTGTATGCTTTCAGGGTCTGTGGCTTGCCAGACAATGCTTGAACAATGTTGAACATCTGCCTGCTCGGATGACCGGACAGTGGGGGTGAAGACATGATTCTATGTAATACTGTAGGGGGAGTGCTGTGCACGGACCAAGGACAGTACAAAGCAACCCGCACGGCCAAACCCCTGCGAGTGAAGGAGGGAGGAAGCAGTCTTCGACTCAACCACTCTCGATACGATAGATGCAAAGTCTACCTAGGTAGTTCGGCGCCGTCTTGGCAATGATGGCCATCTTTCTCGATCTGTTCTCTGATCACGAGGTCTCGCGATGTCGAAGCCATGCGACAGAGCTGTCCAGATCGCGCTAAAACGCGCTGAAAGGCGTTCGATGCGTCGCAGTGGTGCAGTTGGAACGCGGTTCAACGCCCAACGTTCAACACCCAACATCCAACAAGGAAGTCAGCAATGCCAAGGTAGTATACAGCTTGAACAGGAGATGAGTATATAACCTGTTTTCTCTCAGGCTTCTTGTTCCATGTTCACGACCATTCTCCGGCCCACTGCCTCGTTCTGGTCCTTGATCGTGACCAGTTTTCGGCCTCCCTCCCTCTAGGTATCCACAACTTGCCCGCCGTTCTTGAGTTCATCTCGTTGTCGTGGGTTTCTCTCTGTCTTCAATCCAGATCTCAGTCGTTGTTCACGTCCGTCATGGCTGGTATCACACTTCCCTCGCTGCCGGTTCCTCACGAGGAGCTGGCGAAGCACATGGCTGAGCATCCGATTGTGCCTGTGGTCAAGTTGCTGCAACCATACCGAGATTATGAGGCAGAATTCCGTCAGTTCTACGCCCGGGACAACGGGAACAAAAACCCTCAGAGACCCGCACATCAACAGATTGCCTCTTATGCCAATGGTGGTCATGAGATCAAGATGCGAGCTCGAGATCTGGCCGCCGAGTCTCCGGAGGAGAAGGACCGGTACATCATGACGCTACCGGAGGACCGGAGAAGACCTCATGGATCGCCCGCCGTGGTAGTGTCGTTCGAAGAATTCCGGCACAATTTCAACATCTTTTCAGAGTCCGCGCTTGTTGGCCTTGACTGGAGCAATGTGGTGGCGGCTGGTTCGAGTGTCGTCAACTGTTTGGTTCCCGTACCGGACGAGTACAACGCTTCCAAGAGGGCTTTGCGCGAGTTCTACCATGAGAAGTTCTGTCCTGCGAGCAATGTCGATCTCTTTCTCTACGACCTGACCGAGGAGGAGGCCATTGAGAAGATAAGACGGATTGAGACGGACCGTTCGCGATGCGGCCCTCGCCGAGACAACCACTGTTCGGACAAAGCACGCAATTACCATTTGTAGCCTGTACCCGACGCCCCATGTCCAGATTGTCCTGCGCATCTATAAAAGCATCTCCGAGATCCTCACCGGCTTCGATGTTGACTGCTCAGGGGCAGCTTACGACGGAAAGCAAGTCTACTGCACTCCACGAGCATTGCAGTCGTGCATCACCCAAATCAATCACACTTTTGAACCTTGCGCTGCCTGCAAGGCTTTCTCTGGAAAGGGCCAGGTCCATGGTCAAAACCATTCTCGGGCTTGGAGCCACGTGTGCTCGAGCCGATCTGCACTGAATCACCGCTCTCCATCGCCTGGTCGAAGCGAAGGCGGCCGACCTCATTGAGCTCGTGTCAGAGATCGATAAGGCTGGAGTGAGGGGTTGCCGTCAAGCACATCAACATTTT
Organism: Dendrostoma leiphaemia; assembly: GCA_026120015.1. Classification (NCBI taxonomy): domain Eukaryota; kingdom Fungi; phylum Ascomycota; class Sordariomycetes; order Diaporthales; family Erythrogloeaceae; genus Dendrostoma; species Dendrostoma leiphaemia. The sequence goes on along the minus strand of JALRMF010000103.1, from coordinate 8,215 downwards.
GCGCTATGACTTTCTTGTTTGGCCGATGCAAACGGCAGTTGAGAATGGCGACAAGAAGATGGCGCGTCGACTTCTCGATGCTGGAGCGTTGGCGCAGCTCGACTTCGAGACATGGCTCAAGGCTGCGAGGCAGTCACGGTATGTAATCCCTATCTTTCAGTACGCCTTTCCCCTGCCAGATGGCAAATGAAAACATCATCCGTCGCAGCTGGTTTCCTCTCTCAATCGATGCTAGCAAAAGCAGAGGAACTATATGCGGTGCTCCGTCGCTATCGACATACCCCACTGTGACCTGGACTTTAACGGAGAGGACCCTAGTTTGTACCTACGACTTGAAGCGAAGACTTTCAATAAGATGGCTGAAACACCGATCATGTTGGCCGCACGTTACCGGGAACCGTTCCTCGTGCCGGAACTCTTGAAGCGAGGCGCCGACGCCAACTCCATGACGACCCAGTCATGGAAGAGGCTGGACGGCGAAAAGGCCGAAGGCGAGACGTTGCTTGACCTTGTTCGTAATCAAATCTGTCGACTGCGGCGGTGGGGACCCTCAAAAGCCAACCCTCCTAAGCTCAAGCATGGGATGGACGAGGCTTTGGCTGCATTCCAAGAGGGCACGTGGCAATACGCTGTGGTGAGGACAGCTGCCAATCGTGCCAAGAGAGACAATCAGAAGACATTCGAAGAGCTGCACCCGGACTCCAAGGACAAGCGGAGACATCGACATCACCGCAATCTGGTGGAGGAGTCCCTCCAATTTCCACCGCAGTTCTCCTTCCACAACGCCGACTACGTCCCGGAGAAGAAGTGCGCCGGGTACATCGAGTTGTGAATATAGGTTTCTTGAGCCGTCTGTCTGTCAATTTAGGAAGCCGATCCTGGAGTACAACAAGAGGCCGTGATGAGCTAATGCCGCATATAGATTCGAAGCTGCGTGGACAGGCGACCTGGAAAAGATCAAGACTCTTGCGCTGGCTTCATGGGATCCTGAAGACCATGAGCCCCCACTGCAGCTCGCCGTAAACGACGGAATGAGCACACTCTTCTCGTTGGTATTCTTCACAGGGCACCTTGACGTGGCCACCGCCATCATGAAAATCACTCAGGCACAGTATGCACTGACAGAGCAACCGCAGAGGCGTTATCGGATGCAGACGGAGGAACACGACTATTCGAATGACGGCGAATCACATGATGGCGAGCCAAATGTTTACAGCGAAATCGTGGACGATCGATTCACAATCGAAAACATCGGCCATATTTTCAGGCAAGTCAAGAGTACCATAGCGCACTTTTATAGATCCGTCGAAACGGTCTTGGGATTTCCCACGTCATATGACGCCAAAGGAAGCAATAGGTGCTTTTTTATATAACACCGTCCTTTTCCTATAGGACCTTCCAAGTCCAGAGACCCCCTTTCGAAACCTAAAGACCGTCCTGGCTAAAAGAGGGTGGCCTTGACGAGAAGGGAAGGTACTAGGGCCTTAAATGCTTCAAGGTAGTTAAGATAAATTTGGCTTAATTTTCAACATAGTCCTTTCGCCACGGCACAAAAACTAGCCAAGAAAGAATCTCTTCCCATGGCTTAAAATAGGCTTGCTTTTAATTTCTAATACGTAGGTGGATCTAGACAGACAGCTTTATTAAATTGAAGAGTTGATCAGTTGTTGAAATCTCTCCCTCGTTAACGTTAGAAAAAAAGGAACTAGGTGGATATTTTGGTATAGGTACGTACTAAGTGTAAAATCTCAAGACCCAAACTCCTTAAGACCAACCAACTCTCCTAAAACTAACTTAGCCTCTTTAAAATCAAATTATATCTAAAACTTTTATAAGCTTAAAAGACTATAAATTTAATAAAATAGTTAAATTGTTAGTAGGGTCTCACTTGGTGGAATCGTGCACTTGTTGATTATGCAGTTGATTTATAGTTGGTGGTTATTGGAAGGAAGAGAGGCTATTTACGTCGAGGGACGAGGCTACGGAAGGTGGCTTATGTCCCTCTTTATTCCGCATTAGCTGTAGCCGGCTAGCGCCGGTCTGCGGCAAACCAGTCTTCTAGCTAGATAAACGTAGGCCCAGTCTTTTCTTCTAGCTATAAACCTACATTGGCAGTTTTTTTCTTTCGCTAGCCGTACAATCGTATACTTTCTTCCACTATTATATAGAGATATCTAAAGAGGCAATTGCTTGCCTAACAAAGTTAGTTATATATATATACGCTTCTCCTTCCTATCCTTCCTCCCTTTCCTCCTTTTGTTACTTTAGTCTGTAGCTTTCTCTACAAATCCTTCTATTTATATAGCTAGTTAATTGTTATTAATAAGCTATTCTAAAGCTTAATTAGGTAACGCTTTAATTATAGCGTTAGCTAGGTTATTATCTCTATTAATCTATTTAATTTCTAAGATCTCTTGCTGTTTGTATAATTAACAAAGTGTTATTATATTAATTATTAAACGCTTCTCTTTCATTATACTAAGCTTAACGAGGCATTTATACAATAAGTATAAATCTATATATATAATAAGGGAAATAGGTAAAAGATTAAGTTAGTTTATGATTAGTTAAATCGTTGTTGTAATTGCTAGTCTAACGTTAAAACTGTTGACTATACCGTAGATCTCTAACGCTAAAACGCTTTAAGTAACTTTTTTGCACTTAGTAAAGCTTTAGTAGATAAGATTGCTTTAAATTATAAATTAGTTATTTATATAAATAACTTTGTTTATAAAAACAAATATAAATTTAATCTAAAAACTTAAATCTTTATTATTCGCAAATAAGCCGTTTGCAAATATAAAAAGTTTAACGGTTAAAAGGTTAAAAGGCATATACTATAGGCTTCGTTAAAGGTTGCCTGCTTGCTAAGCAAAGCGCTTATTTAGCGTAGCATACTTAGCTTTACTAAAGTCTAAGGTCTAAGCAGTAGTAAAAAAGTTAAATGCTGCCTTTAGCTAATAAATTAAAGTAATATAAGCACCTTAGACTCTTTATTCTAGGTAGCGTTAAGCATAGTTTAAAGACTTAATATTAATAATAATAATCTTTATACTTTAACCCTTTTATTATAAAAAAAGGTTATTGCTATTAAGTAATAATTTAATGCTATTAAACTTAAGGGGTATCTCTACTATTAGCAATATCTTAGGTTTTGCCCAAAACTTAGCCTTCTTTAGCTCCTTATCTTTAACAGCCGCAAAAGAGGTTATTGCCAAAATCAGAGTATTGTCCGTCTATATGCCCACCAAACTAAACAACGATAATAGCCCCTTTATAATTAAAAAACACAAGTTATAAATTAACGTCTTTATACTCAGCTTCTTTTAATAATAGCTTTGGTATATTGTAAACCAATATACTCCTATCTTAGCAATGCCATACAGCAGTCTAATTACCCAAATAATCATTCTAGCAAAGTATTTATATTTTAGTTTAATTAAAACAACAGCTAAAACAATATAGAATAATTTTATCTATAACTGTGGGTAAGCCTATATAATATCATAAAGTAAAAGTGTTATTCCTTAACCCAAAAATAAGGGTGCTAAGGCAAGAAGCAAACGCTAGCTTGCACGCTAAATTATAAGCAATTATATAAGGATGGCTTCTTTAGCTGTATTGTTATAGCCCTAGATAATAAAGCAAAACTTCTTATAAAGCTTAAAGGTTTTGCCCTTAACTTCCTAAACAATACAAAATTTGAATATATAATAGCCGCTGTGCTTAGCCTTATTATATTACTTAAAGCTAAAGATACCCTAGCTAATAAAATTCTCTACCTTATATATATCAAACTCTTTAAACAAAGGTCCTAGCGCTATAATAACGCCATTATTTTATAGCTTAATAGCTAGTTTATAATTACCTTTCTCTTTCTTTATAATATAAGCAGCAATAGTAACATAAGCAGCAATCTTCTTCTTTAATTTATTCTTAAAGCCTAATAGCCATTTTTACTTATATAGCTAAAGCAATATAAGCGCCGTCTTTTTATTAGTAGCAGCCTTAGCGTCGTCGTTAATAGCTTTGTCGTCTTCGTTTTAAGAGGAGAGAGGAAGGTTAAAGTTTATATAATTTTAATAGTACAGTTGGAGGAGGATAGATTGAAAGACGACAAGTCCATTGACCATATTTAAAATAACATTATAACTATTAATGGCCGCAATTTTATAAAGGCTTTGCTACTCTTCCTTCTCTCGCTACATATATACTTTGCTTCTTAAGAAAAGGGATAGTATTGTATCTATTATAAAACCATTTCTAATATTAAGGGCATCACTTACTTAATGCTTGGCTAATGCCTTGCAAAAAGCCCTTATAGCCTTTTAAATAGCCTCTGCCCACTTAAGGGTTAAAAGCAATAGAGAAAAGTCTATTGTAATTTAAAAGTAGGCGCCAAAGACCAAAAATATAAGCACTAAGCTATTAGGTTCTATTATATTGTTAATAGCCTTAATAGCCATTTGTAAAATAACATTGTTAAATATAATGCTAGCTAATTTAGTGTATAAAATTTTAAATGCTCAGTAAAAAAGGCTGTGATATTTCTCTAGTTTACCTATTAACTAATATGCTTTTATAGGCACTTATTTGCATATAACTCCTATTAGCCTAGCTTTGTTTTTAAACTTTATTAAGGCAAAGTTTATGCTAGCGTTGTATATAATAATATCCGGCGGGCCTTGGTAAATATTAATCTAAAGTTGGCATAAGGCTTCTTATGTAACTTTAGCTAATATAAACAAAAAGAAACGTGCGCTTTAAAAAGCTATAAAAGCATCAACAATATAAAGAATAAGACGGCCGTTTAAATATATTACATTAACTAAAATCTTATAATTAAAATCATAGTTATTATATAATGTAAACTTAAATCGTTGTAGCGCCGAGCCGTTTATCTAACAATAGTAGCAAAACTTCTCAATCAATCGCAATGCCTTTTTATTAACGTTATTATACCCCGCCTTCGTTAGCATTTGGTATAGCCAACTTATTGCTAGGTAACCAAAACAACAATAAAGCCATCGTAACTTAGCTTCTAAGAAAAAGGCTCCTATCTATTCCATTTTGCTCAAAAAAAACCACAGATAGCCCCACTTGCAAACCACCAGAAAAGCCTTGTCGCCCTTAATCAACTCATCTATAATATTATTAAAATACACTCTCAAACAGTCTATATTAGCGAGGCAGAGAAGAAAAGGTATAAGGGTCTTAAGAACGTAAAAAATAATCCTCCTAATAAGTATATAGAGAGAGATAGTACTAATCAACATTACTATTAATCCTTTACCAAATTTAATAAAGGCTTAGCTAGCGGCCGCCTTATTAATTTAAAGGAACAAATCTTTACGTTAGAGAGTTATATACTGCTCTTTGCCAGCAGTTAACACTTTTGCAACACTTATATCAGAAAAAACACCTTAAAAACAAAGTTTAAAATAGCAGTCCTTAATAAGGAACTGCATAGCTAGAATATCTGCCTTAGAAAGGCTAAAAGCATCATTACTCGTTATATAATATAAAAACGCTTAGTTTATAAAGTATTAGGTAACGGCAGCGCTATCTTTATTATTTTCACTAAAATCCTTATAATTATTGTCACCTTATAGCCATTGCTAATCAAAGTTATATCCTTTATAATCTGCTAAAAAAACTATAAACTTATTTGCTAATATGCTTATAAACTTATACTAAACAATATATTAATCCTTTGCCTAGCAGCATTTGTTATCTAAGTATTTAATTAACCAATAATCTTCTTTGCTATAAATATAATACTTTTTCTTTCAATTGCTATAATAATTACCTTAACTACAATTGCCATAGTTGCAGTTGCTAAAGTCACAGTCGTTGCCACGGCCACTATCACAATAGCCACTATGCAAACGAAAGCCTCCTTTATCACAAAAAAAGCCTTGGCTGCAATTATTATTATAACAGCAGTCTAAATAATACTAATTATAAAGCTCTTTGTTTAGTTTATTGGTAATTATTTAATAAGGAGAAAAATAATTAAAGTAGGTCTTAACCAACGAACGCAGGTCTAAAAACAATTCCTCACACTTTTTTGCTAGCTTAAAAAGAGCATGCTTAAGTTTATATACCCCACAGCATGCCTAGATTACTATAGTCCTTAAAGCTCTCTTACCCTCAAAATCAAAGCTAAAGGCACGTTAGCACAGCTGCAGCTTATTAAACAAAGCCTAAAGCACCTTATAAAAGCTCTTCTTAAGTAACCATAGCCTTATCTTAGTAAACGTTATAAAGGTCTAGTTAATATAATAATAGTAATAATTCACCTTTATATTAAAGTGCTTTTTAATCTTTTAATACACTATTACAAAGCTATCCTACTACTTAATATAATAAATATAATAAGTCTTAGCCTAACTTATAAGAGTACAAGGAAATACAGCGTAGAATTGCTCAGCAGCGATACCTACATATCAGCAAATGCTAAAAAAAATCCGCACCTTATTATCTAATAAATTATATAATTCACTTATATATGCTTTTTTGCAATCTTACATCTTTATAAACAAAAAAAATAAGTTAAGGTTGATTAGGTTATTCCTAGTAAAATAAAAGGGAAAAGTCTTATATAAATTATACTTTAAAAGAGAGGTTTAAAGTAAAAATGCGTTTATTGCTAAGTATAATCGATTCTATTGTATACATATACAAATAGATTCCTTAAGCAGGTTAAAAGATTTGCATTAATATGCCAGTTCATTATATCCCCTAGTGTTTTTTCTCTCCTATATAAGTAATAATATAGTCGCCTAGTCAAGACAAAGAGGCTATTATAGTTAAGAAAAGTAATTATAAGTCTAAAGAGTAGATTAATCTAATTAAGGGGAAAAAGGAGAAAGTTAATCCAATAAAAAAAAAGGTTATTATTATAATCTTATTACCTTTTCAACAGACTTTATCAAAGGGGCTTTTGCCGCTTTAAATGATTATAATAGCAAGCAGGTGCCAAGCTTAAAGGTAATTGCCTTAAGCTTCTTCTTATCTCAAAGGGGTAAATCTTCCATTGCAAAAAAAGCCATAAACTATTATCTTATTTTACCCTTTTTCTTTCTAATATAAACTCTTTGTTTGCAGAAAAGTCTCTTTAATTTGCAATAGAAACTTTAATTAACTATATTAAACATCTCTTTAGTCTATCCATTAAATTTCTTTTAAAAAGCATAGAGGAGGTTATTATTGTAAAGCTTTTCAATAATATAGTTATATATTGCTTTTGCAATCAAGGTTATTAGGTATGCATTAGTTAAGTCTACTATAAGAGGGGCAAACTAAAGGGTTGGGTTAACAACGGACTAATTAGTTTTATTAACTTAGCTTCCTTTTATAAGGTTCTCGTATATAAAATTGCCAGGGGCAAAAATCAACTCTTAGGTAAACTTTTTATTATTTGCCATTATTAATGATTATATAAAAAGGTAAAAAAAGTTGTTAGTTAATTGAAAAGAGGTTTAGTGTATTAGTAAACTATTGCTAAAGAATATAAAATAAAACTACGCAAAAGAAAGCAACGCTAAAAAAACTCAGCCTACATATTCCGTTTACTTTTAAAAAAGTTCTTTATATAAATAAGTAAATGGCGGGGTAAATGGCGGGGTAATTGCTAGGGTAATAGAGTATAATCTTTTAAGTTTTAGCAAACGCATTTTAACTATATGATAGGAAAAGATTGTAAGATTTAAGAGGGTTATTATTATCGCAGAAAAAACTAGTTCTTAAAGCATAACAAAGATAATAACATATGTATTACTAAGTATAATTGTTAAAGGGGTTATAAAGCTGTTTGCAATATTATTTTGCGTTAAAAATGCCTAGCAAGCGTAATGTATAAATAAAAGCTAATTATAAAAATTAGCATAGTACCTCTTCTCACAAAATCTTAACATGCATGCCGTTAGCAGACTGCTTTAAAGGTAAACTATCTCTTCTACCTTGCTGTTTATAATTAACCAATTTAACCACTAATCAATATTAGTAAAGTCTCACTTAGTAAAATTATACACTTATTAGTTATATAGTTAATTTATAGTTAATAGTTATTAGAAGAAAAAGAGGCTATTTACGTTGGGGGACGAGGCTACGAAAGGTGGCTTATGTCCCCCTTCGTTCCGCACTAGCCGTAGCCGGCTAGCGCCGGTCCGCGGCGGACCGGTCCTCCAGCCGGACAAACGTAGGCCCGGTC